>APFE031648123.1:25645-39911 GCA_000404065.3 Pinus taeda
ATCTTTCATTCTCTTGGGAGAATGGTATACTAAGACTTAGGAGCACTGGCAGTAGTCGTTGATTGAGGGCTCGGGGGTGGTCAGTTGTAGCAGAATCCTGCACAATTGAGCCTACGTTTGGGAGGAGAGTCGTCCCCAAAACCCTGTTGCGGTAAGCCTAGTTATACCACAGGTAAGCCCAGGTAAGCACTCTTCATAGTTTAAATTTAATGTTAATAAGTTAATTAGATATCTATTTTAGGGCTGTTACAGATATCCACCTAGATCAACTAGAATTTCAAAAATATTGACCTAAACCAATATAATATTCATAAGTGGAAGTGCCAACTACCTTGAATAAGCTTCTTTGATAGAGAATTTGTTGTTGTCATCACATGTCTAGGGGGGCTTAACCTCACACAACTCTCCCAAAACTCCAAGAATCATAAGGTAATGGTGGGAAATGTCTCCACCCCTCACAATAGAACTAAGGTCAACACTAATCTGTAAACTGTTATGGATATTCTACTGGACAATTTGTCACAATTTATCTACAAAGATATAATGAAAATATGAAATCTACTCTATGAGGGTTATTTTTTCCCTAGGTCTATATATTCATTAATTAATGTGTTATACTTATGCATGAAAGATATTAAATAATGAAAATAAATAACAAGCACATATAAAATCACTCACAAAATAACTCAAGATATGACCTAGGAGACTCTTATGTGAGAATACCTATTTGGAAGGTGAGGTTGCTCTACTCTCTTTTTCTTTGAATGGAAATGTGTGAAAGTAAAAATAAGTGAGACTTATGGCCCATGGGATGTTATAGTGCACAAACCCTATCTATTTTATCTCTCTTTCTATCCAATCTTAGCTACTCTTCTAGTTTATGGAATAAACTGCATTTGAATGGAATGGAACCCATCTTCTTTCTAGTGGCCCAATTATAACACAAGCTTGATGTCCTACTAGGCATTAATTTTGACTCCTTCAACTCTTAAATAGAGTAATAACATCAAATATTCTAAACTATTCTTCATAATGATCATTTGGCTAGCCCATTTTCCATGAATAATGGGGGTTGATGTGGCGTCCTCTCGAATCATGGCAGTTAAAACAGGAAGGTAACCTTATAGGTCGTATAATTTTTGCATACTGACTCCAATTGAGGCAATTTTTGCTTTTTTGGAAGGGAATTTGTGTGTGGATAAACACTAGGAGGTGCATAGATAATTAGTAAATTTTTACCCATTTAAAATTTTGTTGATGCCTTAAACTACTTCTAGAATGTTTCAGACCATAATGCACCAAACTGGGACCCACTAGTCAAAATGGTTCCATGAGAGGATTCCTCTATTTTTTCCACTTTAAAAGAATCAATATAGATGGCAAGTAATATAATGATATGATCCATATAGTACCTCCTCATTTTGGGAGGATTTTGGTCCAAAAAATATTTTACTAAATTAAGTGAGGAAATTATTCCTCTACCTTCTCTTGTGTGTGCCATTTAGAATTACGTGGAATTTGTCCTTTTAAACCAATTCACCAAAGTTCATGCTACTCCTATATTATATTTGTAGATCTATTTTGGAAAAAAATATCCTCTATCAACTCTACTTGAGCATCTGGTGCTAGGTCCTTTACATAAGGAAGGACATGTTTCTCTTCCTAATACAACATGGAAGGCTTGTAGAGTTTCAAATTTTCTACATTCATCACTAAGTAAATGTACAAGTACAGGGGTAAAATAATTCCATATAAATTATCTCCCACGTCCCCTAGTATCTCTAAAGGACCATATCGTAAAGCCTTGATTTTCTTACGAATACCCTATAGTCTCTCCTTGTTCAACTATAACCATACTTGTCTCCCACCTTGAATGACTTTGTTGTTTTGTGCTAATTATGCCTAAACTTGTATTTTTACCATGAATACTCCAACACTTGTTGCACTTATAGATGGACCTTTATGATGTTCTCAACATTATTGCCCTGCAAGGCATCCCTTGTAAGATCCTCCCTCACTCCTCTTGGTTTTCTATATGAAATATCCAAAGGTGAAGGTGGAAAATATCCAAAACAAGTTTTAAATGGGGACTTACCAATAAAAGTGTGGACTATTATGTTACAAGAACATTTTATATATATTATATTTTGTTCCCAAGGCTTTGGATGCTTCTACTTCTAATTGTAACCCTTCAAAAGTTTCACCAAATTGCTATTGACTACGTCCGTTTGCCCTTTTTTCCGTGGATGGAATGCCATAGTCGATATTTTCAATTTTATGTCCATATTCTCCCATAATATAGTCAAAAATGCATTAAGAAATTTTGTGTCCCTCTCTGAAATGATGCTCCTTGGTCCCCCAAGTGCACCCATACCTGTCCAAACAAGTTCATTTCTTCTTTCTTGCTAACAATATTTCATAGGGCATGAGAACACACATCTTCTTGAACTGTCAACTACCACGAACATGTAGTCATATCCCTTCCTTGTTGTTGGTAAAACTCACACAAATTACATGGAAATTCTTTCTTGAGGATAGCTAGGTACATGCAATGGATGTTATAGACCCTGTTTCATATTATTAGGCTTGTTGGTATAATAGAGTGTGCATCTTCTTATGAATCTAGCTACCTCTTCTTACATCTTGGGCTAGTACACATATCTCTACAAGTTGGCCATTGTATTTGCTACACGAAAGTGCCTTGCAACCTCGGGGATGTGAGACTATATGATCAAATGTGATCACTCACATTTAGGAACACATAACTTATCTAACCTGTATATTTAACCCATTTTGGAGATGATATCCAATTATGCTATCACCATTGTGGACATGAATTTGGCTTTACAATTGATGAAACAACTCCTTTAAGTCATCATCCTCTCCATATGCCTCTCTATATGCATCATGGGTGAAAGGATCGATGTGCATAAGAGTTCCCAAAACTATGTTATTTGATGTGGATGCCCTTGAAAGCATCTCATCCAACTTTTTTTTCCCCTTCTTGTACTTGATCACTAAATGAAACTACTGTAAAAAATCCATCCATTTGTAATTCTTGGTCAATTGCAGCTTCCTCTAAGTCTAAAGATACTGTAGTGGTTGGTGATCTATGTGGATTACTATCTCATTTCCCATTATATAGTGTTTCCACTTCTCACAACTTGCACCAAGTCATAGAGATCCTTATCGTAGGTAGGGTACATAACATTTTCCCCATGAAATACTTAAGAATGGTAGTGTACATGCTTTCCTCTCTTCATCAAGACTACTCCCATAACATACCCACTCACATATATCTTCTCCTTGAAGGGCCACTACAAGTTAGGCAATGTCAAAATATTTTCTTGACTAATTTTCTTCTTTAACTCCTTAAAGGCCCTTTGTTGACCCTTTCCACACTGCAAGCTCTTACCACTCGCTGTTATGATGTGGAGTGGTGCTACTAATACTAAAAATAAGGCTATGAATTTCATTAGTTACTCCATGTTGGACACCTAACCTGCTAAAGGTTTTGGGTGAAGAATATGAAGAGTCATTGGATTCCAAGAGACCTTGGAAGATGAATCCAATGGTCATGGAAAATGTATAAATGTATATAATTGTGAATAGTAAAAGCATTCAAAGTTTTATAATTCATATCTTATCCATTATTTTCTATTGTTTAACATGGTGCCAGAGCAGGTGTACTCCTTCCCTTCTCATGTTTGAGCCACTATTTTTGTGGCCTTAGAAATGTGTGACCACTAGTTTTGTGGTTTTGTGTTGGCCTAAGTGCCCTTATGAAATTGAGCAATTATTCAACTCTTTGTGAATTTCTCACATCTTCCATTCCATGACCTCCTATAACTTGAGATATGTTGGATCCTCTACCCTCTCTCTACGCATTTTAGTGGCTCTACTCCCCATTAAACAATATCTTCTACCATGATCTTATATGCATTTCTTCTACCCTCAAAGATACATTGTCCTTCTTAAAAATCATCTCAACCTATCAAACTTGCAACTTATCTACTACATTATTAGAAAACTCTTTGTTTTCTTGAATTTGAAGACTACGAACTCATTCCCATTAACCTTGTGAATGTAGCTTAGCTCGTATAGGTAAAGCATTGCCTTGCTACACCCTTTTTGACATATTTTAACCCAACAAAATGAATGACAAAATCAAATTTTGTTGATAAGAATGATTTCTCCATAGATTTGTTCCTATTTTGATGCTCTTCGATTGAAGCCAATGGTTCGGGTCCCCTCAAGTGATCTGTACATGCATAGTATAATTTTTCTATGAACCATTCTCAATAGTAACCCATTGCTACACTTCTTTTGACAGATTTTAACCCTTGTAGAATTGAGGCTTCTGTGATCCATCATATTTATAAGAAGAGCTTCGGCGTAAATCACATAAAAAAGATCTTTGTCGACGCGTTTCGAACCAACCAGTGTGGTTGATCGTCAGGACAAGTTGAAGAAATAGATCAAGCTTTGCATGTTAAATAGACTGAGCAGAGATTCCAATGGCTAACAATGAATGACAACATCAAATTCTATTGATAAGAATGATTTCTCCATAGATTTGTACCTGTTTTGATGCTCTTTGATTGAAGCCAATGGTTTGATTTCCCTCAACTGATCTGTGCACGCATAGGACAATTTTTCTATGAACCATTCTCAATAATAATCCATCACATGACTCTTCAATCTAACCAAAATTTATGGGTGTTGAGTTTTAAAATTCCTACTGTATCAGATTGATTCTCTAAGTTCTCATCAATAGAGGTGGCATTAGATGGGCTCATTCTTGTGGTTGGTTTTTGAATACTGTGAGGTGGGTTGGCAAGGACACTAAGGTCAATCGTAAGCATGAAGCAAGAAAAAGTCTGGAAGTAGTGGAATGAACCATTATTTGGTGATCAATATATGTCATAGCTTGCATAGTTTGTGTATAATATTTTCACTATTCATTCTTAGCTCGTCCACATCTAGCTGTACGGTAACACCACTGCTTTCAATTACTTAAAAGGTGTGTACACAATATCTATGGGTAATATTAGTTTATTTTCTTCTATTCTAGTTCATTCTCACACCATCCCATGCCTCTAACTTTGCAAATTATGCCATTTCCACCCACCTTTGATTATAATTTTCCACTTATTCATTGCCACTCATAACCTTGCAACCCCCTTCCATGTTTAGTTGTTTTTTAGCAAGGAGAAGTACACCAGAAGGAGATTAAGCAGTTTCTCTAAGAAATAAGGTTCACATTCCAACTGACTTACATTGGTGAATGTTGAATGGTTTAATTGGGTTATTCTATGCGCTTCGTTAAGTTATGTGTTGTCTCTCTACACGTATGTTGGTCAAGGAATACACAACGTTGAAGTGGTTGTGGTGAAGGTTGTTGCTAATTTATTTATATAATAAATATATCATTACTTATATAATAAGTCTGGTTCATGTTGATTCATGGCTGCTTGCATTGGTGCGTTTGAGAGATGTTTAATTGTGTGCCTTTCATATGGAGAGTAGTGAGTCAGATGCACTGGTTTATGGCATAGTATTTGAATTGAGAATTTTCCATTGAAGGATTGTCATATATTTTGAAGTATTACCATTTGCACATATTGTATTGGTTATGCAATTTTTAATAGAAGGTATAAAAAATGTTGTTTAGATTATTACAAAAAAAACAAAAAGGCAGAGCGTAAGCATTTTACTATTTTGGAAATTGAAAGCTCTTTGGAAAAATTGTCAGCAAATAACTCTTTCTTTAATGTCTCAAATTGATATTTATTAGAGTTATTGAGAATTCTGATCATGTACACTATTGAAAGAATAGTTAAAATCAACAGGGATACTCTGTCTAATATTAGAACTTGTTTGCAAAATGGACAAGAAAAGATAGAGTTTTTGCAGCTTGAGTCACATCTACAACAAGACGAGTTACAACAATGTAGACATCGTTCTGAACTATTTTTTGTTCAAAACAATCCTTTTTTTGTGATTGAGACAAACTCCCATTGACAACAAGAAATTGAACCACAAGTTGAATAAGAACAAGTGCCCATTTCAGGAGTAGTTTTACATATGCATAAGTTCAGGTTGCACTTCCCATGCCCATTATCAGACCTTGGGAAGAGATTATCAACAATAAAAATAGAACTGGTCTTAGATATGACAAGGGGGTTTATCTTCACACTCCAAAATATTCCAAGCCCATCCAGTTTCATAGTGCTAGGTTTCTTCATGTCGATTCATCTTCACCTCTTTCAGATCTTTCTCCTCCTCCACATTCACAGTATATTGTCAAATGCCAACATTGTGATAGAGTTGGTCATCTGAAAGATCATTGTTTTGATCTTAATTCATGTGAGAATTTTGGTAAACATAATTGTCATTCAAACAGATCTTCATAAACAAGCCTCCTGCAAGATCACGTTGATAAATCTAGGGGCTACTAGATTAAGTGATTTATCTTACATTGATAATTGTTTGTGATGTTCTTTTACTTAAATTGATGTACTTGTTATTAGCTTCTTCTTTCACTTGATTATTATTATGTTCTTATCATCAAACAACTACCAAACAATGAATATCAAAGAGAAGAGGACACAAAATGTAGGTTACAAGCTAGGGCCAAAACCTCTTCTCTTGAGAGGAAAACCCACAAGAATTCTTCTATTCTTATAGAATGTTTAGATGATGAATTCCAAGATCTATGACCCTTGACAAAGACCCATCCAAGACCAATTAAAACCTTTTCTTGATGAGCTACTCTTCCACAAAGTAAACTCCAATAAAACTGCATCTATACTTCAGATTTTTGGCCTTTACTTTAGAATTTGGTCACTGCCTTAGAACTACATGTTTTCGGCCTACGTGTAATTTCATTAATTTTGCATGTGTGAGAGGATGAGTGGATGAAATCACCTTTTCTTTCCTTTTCTCAAGGTGATTCTCTTTCTTTAAGAACTCAACTACCTTAATTGATTCTTTTGCTTCCAGATTTAAAATTCTTCCAAGTAGGCCTACAATTCAATTTACTTACAATAGATTGATGCCCTAATTTTTTGCACGTGTGGAAACAATTAGCCCTAAAACAGTCCCTAAAATTTTGGTTTCTTCTTCTTTAGATCCCCTCCTTTTTCACTAGGTCTTCTTGTCTTTCTTGTGCAATATGGAATTTTCTTGTATGCTCCTTAAGTGAGGTCGAGTTCTCCCTTATATATAGGTTGAATACTCTTTCCATGAGGCTGAATTATCACTTTCTAAGCTGATTGGTCTTGGAGGGTGACTTTGACTCAGTTTTAACTCAAATAAATTCTTTTGACTAGATAAAATATTCCCAAAAGGGCCTTTAACATATTACAATGAATATTTTGATTTCTTGACTTCATGAAAAATCCCTAGAATCACTCAATGGGTGCTTGACATGCAAATAAAATAACCTTGAGCATGAAACCCATGCTACAAAATAATAATAATAAATTTTTTTCTCTTTTTGTTAGATACATAAAATAATGATTACAATAGACATTATGAAGGCTGAGCATAGTTACACATTTCAACAGAATGAAGATTCACCTTAGATGGATCACTTCTTAGCAATGGGCTTGAACAACCAAGAAAATATTTTTCTCATATAACATAATTTGTTCACAAGTATTTTAAAGTCTTGCAGTTGAGTTTTCTTCATCTTCTCACCTTTTACCTAGCAGGGGGGAATTGTTGGTCATCTACAAGATTCACAAACACATCAAGTGAGCATAAGCCAAATCCTGAACCTACTGCCTGAGCCTATAACTAGAGACAACCATATCTAGATTCAGAGTTGTAGCTAGAGGTAGAGAAGCCCATGAGAATGCCTTCGGTTGATGGCCTTCCTTAAAATATCACAAGTTGAGACCTTCCTTTTTAGGGTGAGGTTCTCCCTTTTTACATAGGTTGAAACCTTCCTTTTCAAGGTTAGTGCTAAACTTGATACCATGTTAAAAAACACAAAAGTAATGGACAAATTTGAAAGATAAATGTGACATTGCATATTATTCACAATGATATACATTTATACATTTTCCTTGACCATTGGATTCATCTTCCAAGGTCTCTTGGACTCCAATTACTGTTCATATTCCACACCCAAAACCCTTAGCAGATTAAGTGTCCAAAATTCACCCCCAGTCCGAAGGGGTATATACGAGTCCAAGAAGAGAGATGTAATATAAAAGTGGCAACCAATGGTTGAATGTTCTCTCTAAAAATATGACATAAGGTGGGAGAACTCGAGGTATCAATTGATGATGGTTTAAGGATGACCACCAACACTGGAATGATTAGTACAGTTCCTGGAAATATTCCAAATATGAAAAGAAACTAAAGGATTATACTAAAGAAAGTGATCCCTATTGTTTTGAAAATGGATACCATTGGGGTCTCAACCTAGAACAATTAGTACAGTTCCCAAAATAGTTCCAAATCTAGAAATAAGCTATTAGTTTTTTGCTAGATGAAGTTTCCCTAATGCTTTAATGAAGGCCACCAACCAAAGGCATGCTTATGGGATTCTCTATCTCTAGCTAAAAGTATGAATTTGACTATGGTTGTCTTTGGTTGTAGGCTGATACAATAGGTTTAGGCTATGATTCAAGCTTGCTTGATGTATCTCTGAAACTTGTAGATGACCAACACTGCACTAACACAATGAAAATACTGACCTGAGAAACATTAGTAGGCATTAGTCACCTCATGATGGCCTCTATCTTGGAAAGATATCTCTTTATCTCTCCCCCACCTATCACATATGCCAGATACAAAAAATACTACTATGAAAACTCATACTTCTTGATAATTTCTTGTATTTGGTGCTTCGTTAATATCTCTAGCATCTACATCTAATGTGAGAATAAGTCCTCTGAGGTAGCACTATATACATGTATATCATCCAAACAAATAATAACAAATGAATCTATATAAGAGAAAAATATATCATTCATTAATCTCGTAAGCATAGCTGATGCATTAAATAAGAAAAAAGACATAACTAATCACTCATACAAAACATACCTGGTTTTGAAGGCAATATTCCAGGTATCATATTCTCTAACTCGAACCTAGTGATACCTTGAATTTAAGTCTATCTTGGTGAAGTATTTGGTTTGCTGCAAATGATCTTGAATATCATCTCTCCTGGGTAAAGGATACCTCTTCCTAAGTGTATTTGTTTTCAATCAAATACACTAAGGATACCCAGTTCCTTGTAATCAATACATATATGCCAAGTCCCATCCTTATTTGGCACAATAATTATGGGTGATCCACATGGAAAGGTACTTGGTCAAATGACACCCTGTTCTAGTAGTTGTTGTAGTTGCTTCTTTACCTCACTTTCTTATATAATAGAATACAAGTACATCACAATGTTTGGAAGTAGATAGTTCATACACAGTTGAATCTCATGCTCCACATCCCTCTTAGGCAGTAACCCTTTATGGTACTGGAACACACCCTTGTATGCTTGAAATAACTCTTTAAGTTGTTATTTTTGTTCCTTGGTACACCCATCTAAGGATGACTTAGCTCTCATGGACTCTTCTATAGACTAATTTTCTCTTAACGACAACAAAACATATTTTTTGCTAGAAGTGATCAAATTTTTAGCTTGGTTGGAACTTACAAGTGATATTTTGAACTTTCCCTAGTGTGATTGATGATGAATGGTTTTTTGTCCTTGATAAGGAAATATTGGTTAGCTCACTGCATGAAGATAACATCCCACATGTATATATAGGAAATCATAAACACAATTACACATACATTAAGTGAAAATACATTCAATTCTACCTCATTAATAAAGTTAACCCACCCCAATGGATATGGGCTAGGATGGTCATGAGTCTTCAATCCCAATTTCTTGACTAGATCTACTTCTATGAAATTCACCTATGATGTTGAGTCAAATAGAGAATTGATTTCCATCTTCTTCACCTCTATCTTTAAATGGAAAAGTTTTTTCATTTTCTTCGCTTCTTGTTGATGAAGGCTACTCAGGTTCACCCCCTTCTTCGCTAATGTATAAAAAATCTTCTCATTCACATCCGAGCTAACTTTTACTTGAATACTCAACTCTATGCCATGCGATATTTATTCTTACCTTATTTCTTTTAGTTCTTCAAGTTGAGCTTTGGATGAAACTTCCAACACTTCTCCTTTGTTTGACCACCAATGTTACAGTGGTTGCTAGGATATTTGCACTAGCGTTTTGTGGTTGTTGGATTATTTTCTTCCCCCCCATTCCACTTCTTCTTCCCCTCCTTCAAAGCTTCCCAATGCTCCTTCTAATTTGATCCACTTGATTTCCATTTCTTCTGGTATATGTTCTCTAGGTAATATGCATGTATCATAAGCCTCATCCACCAACATCACTTGCTTTTGCATATGGTTTTGTAGAGCCCCAAATAGTTAAGGAGTGCACATGGGTTCTTTGTGGAAATACCCATTATTATGGCCATATTTCTAAATTTTGTGGTGTACTCCTATATACTTTGCCTTTTTCTCTACCTAAAGTAATGCCACTAGATCCACTAGCCCTCTACATACTTGATAGGGGAAAATTTGAATTTATGATAATTTTAAATTCCTACCACTTCGTCATTGGAAGATGTCCCTCCAATCTCAGGCCCTTAGTGTGGCCTTACCACTAGATCAGGGCATGTCCCTCTAGCTTCATATGAGAAAACATAATTTTCTATTCTTCCTTTATAATATGAACACTAAAAAAAAAATTCTAATTGGTACAACCAGTGATTTAACTTCAAAGCATCAATATCACCTTTAGATGGCTGGATGTCAAACTTTGCTTCCATATTGAGCAGGGATTGTGAATGGTTCATGACACTCAAAATGACTTAATCCTTCTTGGGTTATTTGTTAGACTCCCTCTTTGGTTCTTTTGGATCCCTCGATCTCCCCTATGATTTGACCTCCATGTTAGAACCTCCATCTTCACCTAATATCCCAAGCCTATTAGTGAAGTCCACCATAAGGAGGCTGATATTACAATTTATGTCAATTCCTCATGCTTCCAGCTACACAAACCTCTTTTCTATGAGGATTATCAATAGATTCGCCAACCTTGTATGGGGTTTTATGACTTTTAACATAATCAATCTAAATCCACTACAACTCCTCATAATATACCCAAAGAAACATTCTTTGATACCAAGATGATCCATAACTAATGTGGATATTCCATTGGATAGTTTGTCACAATATATCTATGAAGATATACTAAAAAGATAAAAAATCTACGCTATGAGGGTTAATTTCTCCTTATATTTCTGGATTTGTTAATTATTGTGTTATTCTTATTCATACAATATATGAAATATATAAAATGGAGAGTAGGCACAAATACAATTATTGACAACTATAATAACACAATATATGACATGGGAAACCCTTGTAGAAAAAAACCTAGCTAGAAGGTAAGGCTTCTCTGCTCTCTCTTTCTATGAATGGAAATGGATGTAAGTACAAAGAAGTGAGACCTATGAATCATGTTCTGCTATAATACACAAACCCTATTAGTTTTCTCTCTCCCTCTATGCACTCTCAACTACTCTTCTCATCTATGGAACACATTACAATTTAATGGAATGGAACCCCTCTTCCTCCTAGTGGCCTAGTCATAATACAACTTGATAGCCTACTAGTGGTTAAATTTGACTCCTTTAACTCTTAACTAGAGTTACAATATAAAATATTCCAAAGTATTTTTCATCATTATCACATTTATAGCCCCTTTCCATGATTAATGGGGGCTGACATGGCATCCTCACATATGATGGTGATAAAAATGCTAAGGTCTGTTATAAATTAATTATCAGAGCAATAAATTACATAAAATATTGCGGAAACAAAAATACAAAAACAAATAATACAAGAGAGACACAAATATATGTGGTTCACCCAATTTGGGTTACATCCATGGAAATAGTTAGTCCTTCCTTTTATACTATCCAACAAAATGAAGAGATACAACCTACAAAAAATCCACTGTAATTTCCTCTTCAATATCACACAGTGTCCTCTCGCTTTCTCGCTTCGAACAATCATACAAAACCACTATACAATTCCCTCATATAAACCGAGGGTTTCCTTTTAGGAAAAATAATCCAAAATTAACATAACTTCTATTGTCAGATCATCCACCTAATGAACTTCTCAGATTGACTATGAAATTACATTATTTTACAAGGCAAAATTTCATCTGTTTTTAGGTTTGGGGGTGCTGCCCCTGAACCCTTGCTGGGGGGGCTTCTGATGACAATTAACCAGGTGTTGTTTCCACTTCATTAGGAATAGGGATCCAACGTGATTGAAACAAAAATCTCTGAACAATGAGGAAGATAATCAAGCTTCAAACCCAACAAGGTCAATGTCGAGGTGGCATAACTTTTGTATAGCGATTCTAATTGAGGAAATTCTTGTCCATTGGAATTATATATATGTTAGCATAAAGTTGTGGGTGCATTTATTATCCATAGAAAATATACCCCCAAAAAATTCCATTTGAGTCCTCAAACTACTTTTAGAAGGTTTTAGCCCCTTCTTCACCAAACTAGGACATGTCATTAAAAATGGTCCTGCGAGTTGATTCCTCCAACTTTTTCACTATAAAAGAACCAATATGGATGAAAAGTAATGTAATGATCCAATCTAGATCAAATTCCCTATCATGGACCATACTATGACATTGTGTTTGGTATATTTTTCATTGAATATCCAATTTCGAGTAGTTGTACCATTTGAAAAACTACAATTGCCCAAAACCATAGCAATGCATTTGAACCAACATAACAAGGATGATTCCTATCATATTTTCATTTGACATCTATGACATTGGCCACTTGATATCACACTTCTTTGGCTTACAAAGCCTATTCAATCAGTATGTTAGCTCATGCATAACCATATATTATTGGCATGTGATTACATTTAAAACACACCATTAAAAACAATATCCATGTACCAAGAATTTGCACTTAAAAATTTCAAGCTAAAAGTGATTCATTTAACATATCTCACTAAAAGGAAACAATAATTGCTCATAATATTTACACATATGGTCCATGTTTATGAGAGTAGCTCAAGTAGGTACTTTCGTAAAGGCCTAGGTGTCTAGCTATGTGGAAATCACCTAATTTAACTTTAGCCTTAGCAATTACTTTAAGTATTAAATTAATTGATTTTTATAGGATAGAGTGAATTAATCTAATGAATTCAAAGGTTATTTTGATTAGTGAATTATATGAATCTCCACTGTTGATCTAAAGTGATGTTGAGATCTAATCTCAACTGTCAATAGGAGAAGACTCAATGAGAGTGGGATCTCATTGATTGGGTGAATAAGGAATTTCATCCAAGTGTGTATGGTTCAAGGAAAAGTGCAAGGGGCAAGAAGGGAAGGATCCAAATCATCTAATATATCGAAGCACATGTCAAGTGTTTGGTCAATTGAATCAATTGGAAATTCTTATGGTTTTGGTATTTTTTTCCTCAGATGGACATTAGCCCTAGAATGTAGACCTTATATTCTATAGATTTTTGTTAATGAAACAATATCTATTGAAGGGAATACATATTGTGCACAAGTGATTTAGATTGGTGGTTTTAGTTTGATGCTCATTGTTATATTTTTCTTATGTGCTAAAATATCAGCCATGTTTGTTTATTCAGTAGATCTGATTTGTTAGGAAGTCTTAGACAGAATAATTCTTATTGGGGTTAGAGAGAGAAACTAATAGAGGTTTATGGGAAAACCTATTTAGGCATTGGTACATGATAGTGAAAACCTGTGTCAGCCATGGAATAGGAGGATGGGACACTTGCTCTACATGGCATTGCCAAGCCTAAGGGATATTGTCACTAGTCTCCTAAAGTTTAGTATTGCAAAACATGGCATGTGTAGAGCATGGGCACTAGGTAGAATCCCAAGCATGATTTTCCAAGAAGTGAGAGTAGGTCCAAGGGAATGTTGGATTTCATTCACTTAGATGTATGTGGACCAATGTTAGTGGAATCAACATAAAGAACATAATATTATGTCACATTTATTGATGACTATGTTATGACACCAACTCAAGAAAAAGATAGAAAAGATAGATCAACACCTTAAAATTCAGCCTCTTCGAGGGGGAAACCTCCTTTACATTACATAAATGAACAATTCTTGGATGATTCAAATGAAAAAAACTCCTTTCTATATATT
>APFE031648123.1:68334-136684 GCA_000404065.3 Pinus taeda
AATATAAAGCCACAAAAATAACAATAGAGGGATTCTATGGGGCACAGTAATAACAATATGGGGACAATAGGAGCACAATGATATTAATAAGGGGTACAACTACAATAGTAATGGGGTAATCACTAGTATTATAGGGACCCAACAGACTAATGAAGAAAAATATAGATCTTATTCATGAAGACCAATGTAGTGGCCTAGGTCAGTAGTAGATGACAAGAATTATAGTGTAATTTCAGCTGTATCACAAAATATAATACAATAATCCAATGATACTATTTTGTAACTCAAGTAATAACCCATTGAATAAGTAAGACTATTCAACATGAAGCAATATTCCCACTTAATAATAGTACCAAAAATTCATAAGTCTCCAAATCAATGACAACTTAGTATCATGTCCAAATTCAGCATAATTCGAATAACAAATACTAACCAATCCAATTGGCCTAACTATATCTGTAGTTGTTATCTAGCAGTATCTTACATATCATGTTCAGACATATTCTATAACTTTAGAAACAGGGCCTGATTATGATACAACCTTGACCGTGAACTATAAAACTCCATAACTGAGATTCTACTTACCTCATGGCTACTGGTGATTTTGCCTCCAGAACTATATGCCAAGTCATCCTCCGATTTGGTCCAAATTCGGGGTATCTATGCACTAGATCAACCTTAGGGTGTTTCCTTAAATAAATACGGGGTGATCTACTTCAGAAAAACTCCCTAATCATCTCTTGTGGCTGCAACGGTCTTGACTACTTAAATAGACTATTCGTAACTAGCTCATATGCATGAAGGATTATTTGATTACTTCACTTTAGCTTCCATTTAGTATCGTGGCCCACAACGTGAGGACATGTCATCTAGATTCGACGTAGGATATCTTGTGTAATTCTATTTCAGTCTTTGGCTTGTGAGTGCTATACTACGCAATCCACGTTGTGTATTATTCATTGCTTGCATTAGAGTCAGTGCTATCCTTCTACTGATTCGCGGTATCAATTCTCTGCTTACCACACACAGACTAGAATTAGGGTCACTGCTTTGCCAGACCTAACTTGACCTCAATTATTCTTGAATTTTCTCGATGCTGAAGCTACCCGAAATGTGGCTTATCATGTATTGTCACCGAAACAACATCAGGACATGCCCTAAAGATGCCTACGTCATTCCTTGATTAATGTACAACCACATAAAGACCACATCTTTAGGTGCCAACCAGGGCGCAACTACTTCAAACCCTTTTTGTTTTTTTGCAATCTAGAAGAAATTAGACCTAATCCATAACTTTGTTGTTAATTTCCCTTAGGCCAAAATTACTTGACCAAGAAAGAATCCAACTTACTTATTTCAGATGTTACCTTATAAAGGATTCGTGGGACTTGGTTCCTTACCAGAAAAAATCCTTACAATAATCATGTGCTAGAATAGGTATAAAATAGGAAAAATAAAAAGAAAATAAGCTTATCAACTAGGGTGAAATCTTTCACCATCGAAATTGATAGGAGAAAAGAGATATTAAAAATATCAGATCCTCATTCTCAAGAGAAACAAAGATTAAATGATCCAATCTAATCATGATAAAATGAATTCAACCCTCTTGTATTTATATATTTTCTTGAGGGGATTCTCTCCAAACCCCATTGGATATTTTGGGGTTTTCTCCTTTATTGAGAAATCTAGCCTATGGGGATCAATAGTATATTTAATCCCTTGGTAACATTACAACTAAGGATGCAATCTTTATTTAGTTATGAGAGTTCAAGGCCTTGGAAGAAAGCTACATAGGAAAGGAGTTCGAGGTCTTGAGTTCAAACAACAAGGGAGAGTACACTTCCAATGACTTTGAGGATTTCTAGAAGGCAGAAAGGATTAATAGGGAGATGATAGTCTTGAGCACGTGTCAGCATAATTGGATTTTGGAGAGAAGGAATCAATCCTTCACTAGTTCCACCAGAGATATGCTACTTTCCCGAGAGCTGCCTATGTTTTCTGAGTAGAGGCATTTAACATGACAATATATGTGTAGAACGAGAGTCGTCGGAGGATATTTGGAGAAAAGACATGAGGAGGCATTCATAGGGGTGAAACTAGAAATAGCACACTTGAGGATATTTGGTTGTCCATTTACATTCATGTTCCTATAGAGAAGACGATAAAGCTGAAGCCTTCAAGACAAAAGGGAATATTTATGGGATAAAATGAGATCTAAAAAGCTTGTAGGATCTTGTTACCAACACATAGTTGTGAGAAAATATGTTAAGTTTGAGGAGAACTTTACATCTAAGATGTCTCATAAGTTTCCAACATTATTGACAAAGAAGGAGTGGAAGGATTTGAAGTTAGAGCAACATGCAAAGGCTTCTAGTTTAGGGAGTCAAACTTTAAGTGAGTAGGAGTCAATAGCTACCTTTGGTTTTGTTAGGAGACATAGGTGGTTTGATTAGACATTGAGTTATTCTCGAGAGCATGGGGTTCCTAGGAGCACAGTCAAAGAGAGCAAGGCTTCAAAGAAGTTTCCCAACTACATGGAACTATTTGTAGTGAAATCTATGAGGAAGCAGGCTAGGATGTTTGGAGGAAATCCATGGTGAAGGATGATGCATGGGACATTGTTCCAGGATTGGAGGGATAGCTTGTTCTAGGTGGCTCTTCAAGAACTATCATCCTCATTAAGAGGGAGAGTTGATGAGAGTAACTCCGGAAACTACTTCCATGCAGGCCTAAGTGTCTAGGCATGTGGAAGTCACATAATTGAGCTTTAAACTTAGTAATTATTTTAATTATTAAATTATTTTATTTTTATAAGATAAAATGAGTTAAACTAATGAACTGCAAAGGCTATTTACATTAGTGAATTAGATGACTCTCAACCATTAACTAAAGTGATGTTGTGATCTAATCTCAACTTTCAATCACTTTAGAGATTAGGTTGTGGATTTGGTCAATGACTCAAACTTATAAAAGGAAGGCTAGAAATAGAGAGAAGATTGAGCTTTTCCTGTTTTGATGATTTATTGTAATTGTGCATTGGATCTCTAAACTAGATGACAATCAATAATAGTTGATTCGGTTTCCCATAATAGTAATTGGTCCCTAGGGAACTAACTAATAGTTCGAAGCAAGTCGAAATACACGAGTCTTGGGAATATAGGATATGACAAATGTATCTCTTTGAAAGTGTGGCATAGCCCGAAACTCCCTTCCTTTGACCAGGGCCAAAAATATTTATCTACATCTTTGTATTTGGCACAATGAAAGCTAAACTTGTATCAAGTAAACATAGAATAGAAAATGGATATAAGAAATGACAAGATTAATAGATCGATTTCACTTCGAGATATGGAAAAATATTTCATTGTACAGAGTGAAAAGTTGCAAAAGTGCATAAATGTGTAATATGCACAAGGAAAGCTTACTCCGCACCTCAAAATTATGAGGAAGTATATTTTGTATTGGTTATGAAATATGGGTAGTCTTTTAGCCATGAAGATGACACTATATGAAGTAATTGATCCCTCATTTATTCCATAACATAATTTAGTAGAGTTATCAATTAGGAAATGCTTTTATGGAAGAATACATTCCTAATGTTTATATATGATGAAAAGTGACCATGATATTGATTCGTAGGAAATATTTGCTAACAATTACATGAGCCTTGAACATGGAAAAAATTCTTAATTGAAACAATTTAAAACACTAAATACACTTAGACAATCAGGGTTAGAAAAAATATGTAGCAATAATGTGTGTGGCTATGGATCTTTGTTAATTTCTTCAATACCACATAAGAGTCTCTCTCTTGTACTATTTATTTTATAGGTTCATATGCAAATGTCTTACATTTATTCAATATTGAACGGAATACCGTTGCATCTTGCTTGAATGAATGAAATTCATATACAAGAATCAACGTATCAACAAACCATATGTATATAGATATATTCAAGATATACCGTATCCAATCATAAATAAAAAGTCCACCCTCGATCTTCCCTTTTTCATATGGAATTGTTAATTGTGTAATGTATCCTTGCCAATATACAATATTTCAAATTAGCATCATGTACAGGGGAGGAAGCTTTGATTGTGTGGAATGAGGGAGTGCATAGGAAGCACAATGAAAGCTTCTTCCACACTTCTATATTCCGCACAATCAAATTAATTCAATACTAAATACATAACAATAGATTAAAACACAAAACATATTTATCGTGCTAGCATTTTATTCTTGAGAGATGTATGTTTGAGATCCAAAAATGTTGTTAAATGTTCATTTTCATTTTAATAAATAACACAACATTAGATATAATACAAGGACTCAAAGCATATGTTTGAAAACTAATACAAAACATTATCACAAAATTGGTACAAATCATGATCTGATTTTCCTTAAACGGTATGGGGAAAATTATCACAAATATTTTCCTTTAAAGTTTAACCACTCTTGGTTAATACATAAGGAATTTGATGATCTGGTTTAGGTTTCTTAGAATAAGCCCTTGTCATTTCCTATAAATTCCAAGATGGAAGCTGTTAGTATCAAATTAAAATTATTAAAGTAAGATGTTTGGAACTCAGAAAGGAGAAAAAAAAAAGAGGAACTTGTTAGAGAATTGATCATAACAGATAATTAAATAACGGCTCTGAATGACCCGTTGGATCTGTAATATTTCTCAAAGGTTACAAAGAAGAGATTATTGGCTCTAGAGGAGAGAAAGATATAGATTTTAAAGATGCAGGAGGAGGAGTGGAAATTGAAAAGAAGAGCCATATTGGGTGGTTGAAAGAGATAAGAATATCAGGTTCTTTCATAGACACACATTAAAAATAATAAAGGAAAATTCTATATACAATATTATGGTTAGCGAGGGAAATTATATCACAACACAATCAAATATTTGGTGGAGGAAGTGAGTTATTTTATCAAACAATATAAAGCAAAATAAGGTACTATCTTTGCTAATCAAATGGAATTTATCCGTAATTTTTCCTAAAATGTTTGATGCCAAAGAAAGTGACCATTTGGGAAGGCTGATTACTAAGGACAAAGTAGTTGAGGTTTTGAAAGCTTTTGCCAGGGAGAAGAGCCCTGGCGCAGATAGTTGGTTCGTCAAGTTATTTTTACATTTTCTGGATTTAATGATAAATGATCTCCATGTAGTGGCAGAGGAATCACAGATTCTATGCTTGATTTCAGGCTATATTAATGCCACGTTCCTTACCCTTATTCATAAAATCCCGAGGCCTTATACCTTTGCAGATTTTGGGACCATTTCATTATGTAACTCGTTGTACAAAATGATTTCTAAAATCATGCCAACAAGTTGAAGTCAACGCTCTCAAAACACATTTCTTTGGAGCAATTTGGTTTTTTAGACTAGAGATAGATTCAAGATGCAATTGCTATCGCTCAAAAATTCCTTCATTATATCAAGTCCCATAAGCTGGAAGTGTGCCTCATGCATATAGACTTGATTGAAGAATATGATAGTGTTGAATGGAAATTTTTATGAATGATTCTCCATAAGATAGGGATTAGAGTTCAAGTAGTAGATTGGATAATGACTTGTGTTACATTGGTGAATTTTGTAGTCATCATTAATGTGATTCCTACAAATTTATTTAAGGCATCTAGGTGTCTTACACAAGGATGTGCTTTGTCTCCACTTTTGTTCCTATTAGTTATTGACGAGTTGACGAGGAGGATTGATGGTACTCGTTCTATGGGCTGAATTTCTAGTTTTCGGCTGGAAAAGAAAATTTGTATCACACATTTGATGTTTGTGGATGATGTTCTCTTTATAGGAGAGGTCTCAATTACATAATGGTATATATTTCATTAGATTCTTTCCTCTTTTAGGGATGCATCAATATTATATATGAACAAAGCCAAATCAACTATGATCTAGGCATCGAAGGATGAGGACGTGATTATGGAGATTTCTAGAATCTTTGAGGTGAATTAAATATCTACAGATGAGGATTTAGTTATCTCAATTTCATTTTGAAACCAAACAACTATTGAAATAAGGATTGGGAATGGATGATTAGAAAATTTGAAAAGAAGTTGTCACTTTGGACAAATAAGTGGCTCTCTTCAGGTAGGGGGATGATATTGATTAAGTCTTTCTTACAAAATATATTAGTATATTTAATGCACCTCTACAAGCTGCCAAAATAAATCATACATAGAATCGACTCTATCATTTCCAAATTCCTTTGGGCTAATCTAGGTAATATGAGGAAAATACATCTTGTTCACCTTGATGTGATCTCTTGTAGAGATTTTTTGATCAACAATTGATAGAGGGGTTTAAGTGGAAAATGATTATGGCAACAATATGTGATATGGATAAAAAAAGGAGCATCGAAAAAAAGGTTGCATCTTATATTTGGCAGAGTATGATGAAGATAAAACATTGGTTACTTGGGAATCTGCGATGGGAGGTCGGTCTAGGTTTAAAGGTCGAGATTGGATTGGATGCAATTAAAGGTTTTCTTAGAGATCATTCTCTATATCCTCCTATTCTTAGGTATATACAAAACATTGGTTTCTTCTTCCTAAACCAAATCTATGTTGGTTATTTTTCTTTTACTGTTTCACACTCTTGGCTCAATGCTAAAGAGATTGGCCTCATAAATCCTTTCACTGTTGAATGGGACCAATATATTTTACAATTAATCTTAGTAGGTATAACATTATCAAATAAAGATGATCATCTATCCTGGGAGGGCCATTTGTATAAGGGAAAAATTTCGGTAAGAGACATATATTCACAAATTACTTAGGAATAAAGCTTGAGGGTCGACTATTTATGGTTTCATAAATCTTGGAAGTGGGCGATTCCACAAAAAATAAAATGTTTTTGTTGGATAGTTTTACAAAACAAGATACTCATCAGGAAAATATCCTTAAAAGAATTTTTCAGGGACCTAGGAGATGTGCATTATATACGGAAGACAATGAAGACATGTGACACCTATTTCTCACTTGTCCTTTTGCAGTTTCGGTTTGGTGAAGGGCTATGCAATTGCTCAATTTATATGATGTATGTGATTAATTATATTTAGAAATGCCTCACTCAATGGTTTGAGGAATACAATGAATATAGTACTATGCTCTTTTATATTCTCTGGGAAATTTGAAGAAAAAGGAATGCAACAATTTTTGACCAAATCGAGACATATATTAGAGGCACTTGCTTGAAGATTGTTTTTGTTTTTTGTCTTTTGTCTTTTATGGAGATATGAGCTAGAAAGAAGATCCTAGCAAGGAGATATCTCTAAATTAAGGAGGTTTGATATAGATTCCATGTCGGTTTCTTTGACGGGGCGTAATCACAAAGGGTTTGTGGCAGCGGGGTTTTTATTGTCCTCAATCTTGGAATGTTCTATCATTTCAAGTTGGGCCAATGACATAAGCACTAACAACTGCGCTAAGTTTATAGCTCTATGGGGAGTCCTTATTTGCATTAAATGGCTTGACATTAGTGTCATAGATGTGTTTCATGATTCGAAAGTGATTAGTGATTAAGTTCTAGGGATTTCAAATTTTGAGTCACCTACTTTTTCTATTTGA
Source organism: Pinus taeda (assembly GCA_000404065.3). Classification (NCBI taxonomy): domain Eukaryota; kingdom Viridiplantae; phylum Streptophyta; class Pinopsida; order Pinales; family Pinaceae; genus Pinus; species Pinus taeda. The sequence goes on from APFE031648123.1 coordinate 75,926, forward strand.
TGCAACGGGTTAGAACAACGAAGTAGATTTTTTCATAGATTATCTCTTTCCCATATCTATAGGTAGTAGAAAAAAGTAGCATATTTTTTGTCAAAGGAAGGAAGCTCTAAATCATCAGACGAGATTAAATTCTATGCTTTTTTCAATGGATCACTACAAAATTTGGGAGTATTAATATCCTATATATACTTTGAGACATATCCTAAAAACCAAATGCTGGCTAATTGTCATGTTTGTTTTATTTTGTAAGATTTTTTTATTTTCTTAAGATGGAATGGACTAGGATAGAATGCTGATGGAGACAGAACATATTAGATAGAAAAATTATCTCAAAGAGGGATACCTTAGAAGTTTTAAGTTGTCAAAGAAAAAATATTGAGAGACATTTGAAATGGGGAGTCTATGTTATATGTTCTGAGACAGAAAAACATGGATATGTAACTACTATTAATGAAAGTATGTCATTTTTTATTTTTAAAGAAATGTAGGAGAAGACACGTGTTGTAAAATTTATATAAAGAAAACCAATACGAAAAAAATTAAAATCTTATGCATTTGAAAATTTTAAACCTATATGTAAAATGTTTTTTAAGTGACAATTTTATATGAAAATATCCAATTGCAGAGATAGTTGTGCACAATAGGGGTATGAAGTCAAGCATGTGTATGAAATAAATGTTATCCCGTACATCCTTTTTTTCGATAGAAATCCCTGATGAAGTTGAAAGGTTGTTCTTTTTTAATTGAGAAAAAAATAAAAGTATTTGAAGTCTCAGTTAGTTAATCACTTTTTCCACAGATAGATCCTCAGATCACATATGCAACATTCTCATCGAACCACACTTTGATTGACATTCATTTAGAGGATAAATACTAGCTTCTATTCATGATGTCATTTTTTCATATCTCTATCATTACATCATACATATATTTGTGACCCTATAATAAGTAAACTGGACATAGTGGTTACCTAATCAGAGCTTAAGTGTAAGAATTCTCAGGTCATTATGTGAACATTTTTTTTTATGATTCACAACAACAATGTAATATTGTGTGTGTTGGTTGCTTAACCCTCCCAGGAATGGTACCTTTCTAACCACCTACAACAAAAATTGCATTGAATTTAATACAATCAGGTAATACCTACAATACTGCTTCAATGTCTGCCAATTCTCATGATGCTTATACATTGGTTCACTCTACCAGCCTGTTGGATGTCATGTCTGAAGGATTCTTGAAGTTAGGTTATAATGTCTTTAATGTATCGATCATTGTAGAAAATTGGAACTCTTGTGTTCACAACGAATTGAATTTACAAAATTAAAAGGATCTGGAGAATAATAACATGTTTCCAATTTTTGCAAACCCTACTCACAACCAAATAATTTCTTCTTCTCAGCTTTGGCTTACTTCTACTAACACATTTTGTAGCTTCTCCCAAGTTTTAACATGTGCTGCTCTTGAAGCCCATGCTTAAATTTATAATACTGCAAACGTATCAAGATGTGATCAATTAATAGACTTGCAAAATCCATTGTTACCTCATGAAGTGGCCACTTTTGCCATTAACAATGAAAAACCATGTTGTTGTTGATTTGGATGACTCATTGAAAAGTAACATTGTAGACCTATGCAATGAAATCTCTCGAAACTTTTATTTTTTACGATGTTTTCTCATTTTCCTGATGTTAATTTTGATATATGAGTTTTTCACTCAATGGTATGAAATATTTCAAGTTTTCTTGATGGCACATTTTATAAGATAGGAGATGGTGTTAGTGTGCATGCACTTAGTTAGCCTTAATTATCTTTTGTTAAAATCTAGTTCTTTCATGTGATGTGCACTTAGTTAGCATTAGTTAAATCTAGTGCTTACATGTGGTGTGCACTTGGCTTTAGTTAGTTAACTCTATTGCTTGCATGTGAACATTAACATAGAATAAAGCACATGTAGCTTTGGTTAGCTTTAATTAGCCTTAGTTATTTTCTCTACAACTAAGCTTAACATAGTTTCTTTATGTATTGACTCAATTCAATATTATGTAAATTGAATTCATTCAATGCTCCAATTTTTCTTTTCAATTCTTGCAAGTTTGTGAAATTCTTTTCAACTAGATATTTATCTGTGCTATAATAATTTTACATGGTATCAGATCTATAGGGGTCTGGGGAAGGTGCATTAAATATATTTTTCAAGCTTGAATATCAAAGAATTGGAAATTATTCAGAGATTTGATTTGCAGATCAGAATATTAGAAAATTGCTGCAATTGCTGCTATAGCTGCAAGGTGAAAGAATGGAGTTCCCATCTTTAGCTATTCTCACTTTGTATAGCTACTTCCAATGGAAGCCAAATATTTTTTTCATCTCATAGGCAAAGGATTATTTTAGATAGTTATGGATACAAAAGCTTAACCTAATTTTGCCATTGAAAAATCCAAATACTTCAACAAGATGGATGAGGCTTTTGTTCTTTTATTGTTGACCATATCTCCAACATTGTGTTTCCATGTGGACACATGCACCACTCCAAATCAAGTCTAGACAAACTTGGAGAATTTATCAGGATGAGATGCAGGCTCATATTCTTGAAAATGAGCTAAATTCCTTAGATCCAAATAGATTTGAGAACATTCAAGTTTTCTTTACAAAATTCAAATAATTTCTTCTTCAATTAGAGGATTGCGGGATCGATAAATTGAAAAACGAAGGTAAATTGATCCTTTCTATTTTGTATAAATTAGGTCCTGAATATTTTGTTTTTGTTTCTAGATTTCATACAGTTAGACTTGCAACTGAAGATAAATGGAAAATTCCCAAACTGGATGCATCAGTGTTGAGTCTCTTATTCATGAGTAGGATAAGCTCATAAATATGGGTTCATTAAAGTCTTCAAATGCACATGCACTTTGCATGCATGAAAAAGGAAAGTCCAACTCAAAACCAAATCAACAATCCAAAGGAAAATTAAAGGCAAGAGATCCACATCTAAGAAAGGGAGGAAATCCAAAACCTCTAGACAACTCTTCCAGCTCCAAGGGTAAGAAGGGAGAGAAAGGAAACTCCAAGTGGCCTTATTATAATAGAGGCTATCATCCTGAATCCTCTTGCATGTATAAGACTATTGATATGATGGAAAATCCTATTTAGAAAAATAACCTTGCTCATCACGTTCCAAAAAGTGCCAAGAAGAAGACGGAGGAAAAACCATTAGAAACAAGGGGTAATGGTCATGCTTTGATTTCCTTTCATTCTATACCACAAGAATGGATCATCGATTCAGGATCTTCACATCATATGGCTTCTTCAAAGGAATATTTTTCTTCTCTACATGCATACTTGGGTCCTCCCATTCTCATGGGGGACAATTCTGTAGTTGAAGCAATTGGACAAGGAAGAGTGCAATTCAAAGATGGAAGTTTTGAGAATGTCTCGCATATTCTGAGGTTTTCCATGAATCTTCTTTCATTATATCTTGTTTAATAATGTTGTTGTATATCTCCATCATGGTTAACTTGTGAACTATTTTGTAGGCTAACTTGTGATAACTTTTATGCTTGCGTGTTCCTTTCAAGATGCGTACTATTGCAGGCTTCTAAGGATCTCACTCAGTTTACCTTCACCGCATTAGAAAATTTCATGCACTGCACTTGACCCTTGACAAAGCTATGCCCTTGTTTCACCAAAGTCACAAATACATCATTCTATGCATTATTGCAGCCAAGGCATAACACTAAATCTCACTACTTTGACAACCAGGCCATATTCCGAATGGGGCTCCTACTCCAAATAGTGTGAGGTCTAATTGGGACGTCATATCAGGGAGAACCCCTGAATGTTGGCGGGTCTAACACCGTCAACATTTATGGCATTAGAAGGAGGTCCATATAAAAAGCTAAGCCTGTGAAGTATGTTGTGAACTTTCTTATCTTTTAATGGCTTCTTCCCATATCTTAACCCCAACATGTTTTTCTAGAATTGAAAATATGAAAGCACCGAAGGGGATAATTAATGAATAGTCAAATATGAATGGCGAGAGTGGAACAACCATTCTTGAGCACAATGCTCATTTTCTTTAATTTTGTGCTCATCACGATATTTAATGTCATGATACTAGTTGCAGGTTGTTTGTTCTCATGTTCGAAGCACATGTTAAGGAATGTTGTCACACATTTCCAACCACTTCGATCACTCTTTCAAACACATTGCCAAGGAGATTTACTGTGCCTTTGACAGGTTTAATTATAAATCCATTTAAAAAAAATCATGCATCTAAGAAATGCACCTCATGAATCTCTTAACAACTTATAGATTGTTCTATGCTTTATCAATTATTTTAGCTCGATTCACAACTTCAATTAGAAATATTTCTAATTACAATTAGTATTTACATCCATCAACAATAATTTAAGATAGAAAAATAAATGCAATGACAAAGGAGACAATCAACACATAAACAAGAGACACCAGGTTTGGTCAAAAACTAGGGAAAAACCCCACAAGGGGGGAAGCCCCTTGAAATTATTCTTCTATTAGATTGTCATAAAATGTTCAGTAGAGAGTAAAATGAACCCAATACAATATCATCAGAAAAACAACCCAATAACATTCAAAAGTAAGTTTCCAACATGTTGACGGTGTTGGATCCGTTAACATGTCAAGGGATCTCCCTGATAACAAGTCCCAACTAGACCTCAGACCATTTGGTGTAGGAGTCCCAACAGTGGGTCGTATAGTATCGCCTTGACTGCAGTTGCACGTAGAGGAAAGTAAGATGTCCGTGTTGGTAGCACGGGTGTGACATGCATAACAAGCCAAGGAAGGTGCATGAATGGTTCTAACAAACTAGGGGTGGAATGAGTGCGCCCCTTGGAAACCTGTGTAAACACACAACTTAAAAGGGAACACACAAGAAAATATGCATCACAAGATGGAAGGAAGGTGAACAAACAATCCATATTGATGGTTAAACCAACAACACATTTCAGTAAGATTCGTACATACATATACAAAAAGAGTCCATACATACATGCATAAGCAAAAAAAACATATATCATTAGAGTAAATAAGTTAACTGAAATACAATAATAACATATGAATGAAATGTGCTGGCTCTATTATATTAAAAAGTGAAAATTCCAGTCATACTGTACAACCATGACCAACCACTAGTCTTGATAATGGAACGTTACAATCATTTCCGCCTACTCTTGCAAAGAAATGTATGATATCTGCACTGTGGAGAAGCCAAGGCTCGTTATAATACTCTCCAAGCTTTCTCCAATATACTCCTATCAGAAGCTTGGCTGACCAAAATCCTCTAGAATGAGTTATGAGGTACTATAAATAGAAAAGGGTGGGGTGACCCTTGACATTCCCCTTTGTGACTGTTCACCTACCCTCATGACTCTTCAACTACTCTATGACTGTTACATTAAACTATTGACACTTGGATTTCCACTTTACAACACATTACATCCAATCTGCACATGTACCCATGTGAGACAAAATAGTCTTGAGAAAGCCATGTAAGACATCACTAAGACTCAAACAGTTGTGCGAAGACCAAATCTTTGACATCCTTGTGATGATCGATGGTGGAAGACTGATGCCAAGCTTGGTCTTCTATGATGGTGTTAGTGCGCTCATAGGTGACATCCTGTTGAAAGTGAACTCTTGCCTCCATTGCATCCGGGTACACTGATACAACTCTTCTATCCAACTTGTCTGATAACATGCACATCATCATCTTGAGTGGAGCTGGACCAAAAACATACTGATGCATAGTGTTTGTGTTGATCTCCAAGTGTGTGCTAGTGACAATGCACATGAACTTGTCGACATACATGTTCATCTTGAGTTAGACTTGCTTCTTGTCTTTGCCTCAGTGAGTGTGCCAAATGGGTGGGATCACATGCATGCACACAATGACATCCATGCTCCTGAATACCCTTGCATGCGATCGACAACAATGCTCACTCTGTCTGCTCCATGCAAGTTGTTGGATGGGTCCATAACTTGTATGGGCGTAGTTTCATTAGTGTGTGCATGTTGTGCCTCTTACTATGCTTGTTCCAACTGCAACTCCTTCTGTTGTCTGTGTAACTCCTGTTATTCCTTGAGTTGCTGCTTCAGCACCTATAAATCCTTCTCTATTTCTCTCTCTTCCTTTACATGATCCTCTTTTCGTGTTGTCACCTCATAGCCTCAAACTCCAAAGCTGCTTTCATCACAAGTGGATCTGCTTGAGCTTGCAACTTTGTTCCACCTCTGTGCTTTCAACAACCTTCCTCTAGATTTGTCGCATGCATGTGTGCTACCTTCTGCTGTGGCCATGGAAAATTTTAGGGGCTAATGTTCGCCCAGTGGGCTAATTTTCCATGATTTTTCCAAAAAACGATTCGCCAATTTCCAATTTTTATAAAAGATGATTCGCCCAAATTTTAGAATACAAAATTATTTTACCTTAGAAATCGCCAACATTATATAGTGGCTACATGATAAATCATTATAAATTTGAATAATTTTACAAATATATCATTGAAAAATTTATAGTTTGCATATTAGGGATTAGTGATATTCGCCAATGTTTCTAAACTTCAAGAAAATTTTCCATCCTTAAAATTTTCCTTGGCTGTGGCTAATGGTGCTGCTTGTTGTGACACTTCTACCATTTCATCTTGATATCCTTTTCCATGAAAAACTTGATGTCTTCATAGATAGGCAAGTTCATAGACACTTGATCAATTGCATCCCCAGTTGTTCTTTGAACGGTGTCTTCAACTCTACTCTCCTTGAAGCCATCGTACCAATGCTACTGAGAGGGAGATGAACACCTTTGATACCTAGAGCATAACAAAACTTATGACAAGCAATCTATGATTCGAAAACCAAAACAAGCTGAAGGGCTGACATGCAACATACATGTGTGAATGTCTGTGAAGATTGCACAATTTTCACCGGGAGGCTAGGAGATTGATTGCCAAAATTGCGCAAGGCACAATTCGGGCTGTTGGGAGGCTGACTCACTACTGGAACTGCATAATGCACAATCCATCCTGGCTTGTTGAGGACTGAAACTGCGCAATGCACAATTTCAGTCAGCAGTGACATGCAAACCAGCGAACTGTATTGCACAGTTTCTAGGGCCAGCAAGGCACTGCCTCCCAGAATTGTGCAATGCAAGCCTGGTGGTCAATTCTGGGCCAGACTTGCACAATTTATGGAGGGAAGGCAGATACTTCACTTCCATAAATGCGCAATGCTAGCCGACAAGGCAAGGTCCAGGCTAAGGCAACCCAGACCCACCAACAAGCAACTGAAAACATGAGAAGTATGAATGCATGCTGATACTGAGTGTAAACAAGAGTGAATGATCATACATGCCGACAACAAGTGCAGGATTTAGGAAATGGGAAAACATGCATGCGTTTGAAGCGAGTCACCGCAATGACGACTGTCGGTGCAAAAACAATGTCATGCATGCGAAAATAGTGAGATGCAGATGAAAACTGAAACAATGCTTCGAAAAGATAACATACATCAAACCAAAAGAAAGCGCTCATTGAAATCAAGTAGAAAACACTCACACAAGATAGAACACAAAAGTGAAAAAAACGCAGTGCAATACATGTAAAGTGGGCTTACCTTGAAACAATTGAGCCGAATGTGTTGAAGAATCCTAGATTCGATGCGGGATGTCAGAGCTGCAAGATCGATGTGAGGAATGAGATATGTGACATTTGGTTCATAAGTTTTGATAAAATCTAGGTTATGATGTGCATGCCACAAATCTAGGAAAAGCATCACTTGGTGGGAGGTTTCTAAAATGAGCATTGCATGTAACTTCTTGCTGTCAAAAATAGATCCCTAAATCTAGGGATGCCTTTTTATGCTGCCTTGGGGAAAGAAATCCATGTGTGAAAATCAGTTTTTCTCGGCCCTGGAGAGAATCGATCAACCTGAAGGCACGTGCATTGGTCTACGAGCCTGGGATGAAAATTTGCACAGTTCTTGGGGTGCGCTGGGCTAGTTGTCCTAGAGGGATTGTGCAATTTTTGGGGTCAGCAGGTGACTGCCTCCTAGAATTGCACAATTTCTGGGCTGAGCAATAGTGTTGGGCTAAATTCTGTAGTTTTATGGAGGAAGACGGAATTCTGGATCCGAGCAAGTTGCCAGGCTGATTCACACAATTTTTTGAGGGAGGGATAGTTCCCCTATAGAATTGTGTAATTATCTGAGGGAAGACTGAAAGAATGATTTGTGCAATTCTTGAGCTCAGTAGGATGTCCAGCTGCTTTGCGCAATTTCTAGAGGGAAGGCTAGTTCCCCTCCAAAATTGCGTAATTTTTTGGGGAGCTACTTGGTCAGCACATGGTCTATGTCTGGAAAGACAACCTATGAGGGGATTGAATCAAACTAACATGCACAGGATGACAAGACACTAAGAAAAAACTAAAGCCTATATGCTTGACGATGCGAGACATGCTACTAAAGATGGTTGGTAGGGAGGCTCCAAAACGAGGCTAAGGAAAAATTTTGGAGGGTGTTTGTAGCCGCTACAACACTTGGTGACACATTTGTAGAAATCCATCTCTCTGAATGAATCTCTTTCATGAAAAGCAAGTCTAACAACTCCCTTGTTCAATTCTATGTTTGTCTTGGTTTCCACACTTGCTTGATTGTAAGATGTAGAATATGCCAAGCCCTTGGTTAGCCGACACACATTCCAAGCCAAGTCAACACAATTTTTTTCATTGGGGATGAGGGGTATATTGGTGCACAAGTCATGTGATCATCAGTTTTTTAGTTTCATCTTTGGTGTTGCTTTGCTGCCAGCAAGCCTAGACAGTACCCTGACAGAGTCATGCAGGAACAAAAGCATCGCTCTGCTGCTAGCGAGCTTGGTCAGTACCTCAGCGGAGTTACTTGCATCACCTCTCTGTGCAGTAAGCCTTTCTCTTGTTTTTCCTTATCCACTTTTCATTCTTTGAAAATTTTCACATTTTCATTTTTTCATTTTTCGTTTTCGTGATTGGGCATAACACTTATTCATTTTAGAGGAGGAAGAGGATCCCGACTTATTGAGAGCATAAGAGGTTGTTCCTTCAGAGAAGTAGTTTATATATACTTTTGACGTGCTTGTTAAGGTTTTCCCCCTCACCTTACTCTACTTGACTGAACTGACAAGGATTAACCGAAAAACAACCGACTAGAGTAGGTGACACTAGTTAGTGCGCCAGTGTTGTGTTTCACCAAGGTTCACTTTGAACAATACATATTTTCCATTGGTGTATCATGGACTGAAGATAGCAAGTTCTTCATATAGAGGTAGGATGATAGATAACCAAGTATTGATAACTTCACAAGTCCTCTTGTACTTTGCCTTGCTTTATTCAAGAGTCACATAGAATCCATGCGAAACTAACCTATGAATGCAAAGAAGAAAACAAAGTAGAAAAAACAAAAAGCAGAAGTAAATGCGTAAGCAAAGCGAGTAAGAAAACAAGAAGGCAAACAAACAAACATGCAAAGTGAGTAAGCAAACATCCATGAAATCAAACAAACCAAAAGCAAACACTACTCCTACTCCTAAGCTAATGGTGCATGGGCCTGCTCGCGTGAAGTGATACTTCCAATGCAGCCACCGACGCACCCATGTTGGTGAAGTCATGGTTCACAAACAAGATAGTCATGCTAAGTAGAAAACAAGAAAGATATAACAATGAAGACAAAAGCACTCCGAGTTTAAAAGCGTCCACATAACATAAGTGAGTGAAAGCACATGACATGCACTCTGTGGACTTGCCATGGTGCTATGCTACAGTGTGTGTAGATGTTAAGTGTATGCATTCTCTTGACTGTGACATGCAAGAAAATGTGAGAAAGGTAGATCACTTACATTTCCCAAGTTTGCTTGTTGTGTAAGATTCCTCCAATGCATGAGCGATTGGATTGTGCAGTTTGAGTGGAGGAAGAGAAATATGAGTGTTAGATTGATATTCATGTGTATACAAATGAGTGATGAGGAGCCTCGGGTGTTTGAATAATTTCCCGATCAAAAGTGAAACCAACCTCAGGACAACAAAGACCTGACATAACCATCAACTCTGGCTGAAGTGCCTTGACAGTCTACGGGGTTTCAGCTTCATCAACATATAGATCATCATAGACCAGTGCCTTAAATGGATTAACAACTGGTGAATCAATATCATGATTGGATGAAGAAGTAGAGAGATCATGACAATCAAGATCAGAAAATTTAGGATGTTTGTCGACATCCTCATGATTTGATGAATCACATAAAGGGGTAGATGAAGAGCAAGGATGTTCACTCTCTACGTTTCCAGAAAAAGAAGATGCAAAATCAAGTGGATTTTCAATGATTCACTGGTCTTCTCAGTTGTCGGATGATGGGCTGACATACAGGGTGTCCTGCTAATGGTCAACAATAGGTGCATCTATGGACAGAGATACACATGAAAAATCATGGATGGTAGGATGATCAAGGATGTTAGGAAAAAATAGAGGAGGTACGGACAGACAGAGATGGTCCTTTGCTTCCGATGGATGTTCAAGCTTCTAGTCATACTATTCATGAATGATAGCGCATGTTGGTTGTGCAACACCAACTCTGTCGATGGCTTGATCCTTGTTCATAGCAAGTGTAGAGTCTGGAATCGAAGAACACAAGACAATGTCATCCAGAGGATAATTCGAGTACAAACACAAAGGTTGAGGTACAAAATGCATGTGATAAACCAATGGATTCACAACCAAGCTTGCGCGAAAATTGGAAGGAGTGATGATGGGAGGATGTGACTGTTGAACAGATGTGTGTGCATGCTCTCCCACATCACTCTGCGATGGTGGAGTTGCTTTATGAGGGGACGGAGGATAGTCGCTTGTGACAGTGATTGTGTTCATCCGTTATTACGCAGCTTCATCACTAAAGTATGATGAGCAGGGCTTGATCTTGAACTTCTTCTTGGGATTGACTGATTTGTTAAGACAATATTCGAATATGTCCCAAAGATATGGAAATTTCATCTAGATTTTCAGAGCTTCAAACTGAAAATCACTGAAGCGTTGCAAAAAATCCATAGGTGATTCATGTAGGGCCTTTCGTTGTTGTAACAATTTTTTGTCATGAGGTTCTATATCAAAATGATGGAAAGTATATTCAAGGAGACCACAAAATTGGTCAAGTGAGTGCATGTTTCCAGGAGGCAGACTTCAACACCATCGTTGTGGGGATTCACGAAGTGTGTATGATAGCAGCAGATTAACCTCTTCTGCATAGAACTCATGTACATTCTTAAGGAATACATAGAAGTCTTCTAAGTACTCAGGCCAGGCTACTTTGCCTTCACCATCATACATGAATTCAGAAAAGAGATGAAAAAACTCCCTCATGATGTTGAGAGGTTCAGCATGCAAAAGACATTGTGGAGGGATGAGTGAGATAGAATCCATGATAGATGTCGAAAGGTTAAAAACAAGATGAGAGTACACAACTTGTCATTTGGCCCTCCTTCTAGCACCAAAATGTTGACGGTGTTTGACCTTCCAACATGTTAGTGGATTTCCCTGGTAATAAGTCCCAACTAGACCTCAGACCATTTGGTGTAGGAGTCCCAGCATTGGGTCATACAGTATCGCCTTGACCATGGTTGCGTGTAAAGGAAAGTAAGATGTCCTTGTTGGTAGCAAGGGTGTGACATGTGCAACAAGCTAAGGAAGGTGCACGAATGGTTCTAACACACTGAGAGTGGCATGAGTGCACCCGTTGGAAACTTGTGTAAACAAACGACTTAAAAGGGAACACACGAGAAAAGATGCATCAAAAGAAGGAAGGAAGGTGAACCAACAATCCAAAGTGATGGTTAAACCAACAATGCTTTCAGTAAGATTCATACATACATATACAAAAAAGGTACATACATACATGTGTAAGAAAACATATCCATATATCATTAGAGTAAACAAGTTAACTAAAATACAATAAAAACATATGCATGAAACGTGATGGCTCCGTTATATTAGGATGTGAAAGTTCCAATCATATAGTACAACCATAACCAACCACTAGTCTTGATAATGGAATGTTACAGTCACTTCCACCTGCTCCTCCAAAGAGATGTACTAGCTTTGCACCGTGGAGAAGCCAAGGCTCGTTAGAATACTCTCCAAGCTTTCTCTAAGATACTCCTATCAGAACCTTGGCCAACCAAAAGCCTCTACAATAAGTTATGAGGTACTATAAATAACAAAGGGTTGGGTGACCCTTGACATTCCACTTTGTGACTGTTCCCATACCCTCATGACTCTTCAACTACTCTATGACTGTTACATTCAACTACCGACATTGGGACTTACACTTTACAAGATGTTACAATATATCATTAAGACTCAGACAGTTGTGGGAAGACAAACTCTTCGACATCCTTGCGCTGGTCGACGACAGTGGACTGATGCCAAGCTTGGTCGTTCATGATGGTGTCCGTGCACTCAAAGGTGACATCCTACTGAAAGATAACTCTTGCCTCCATTGCATTTGGGTACATTGATAGATATCCTCTATCCAACTGATTTGATAACATGTGCATCATTGTCTTGAGTGCAGCTAGACCAACAACATACTGATGAATAGGTTCTGTGCTGATCTCCAAGTGTGTGCTGGTGACCATGCGCATCAACTTGTCGAAATACATGTTCAGCTCCAGTCGAACTTGCTTCTTGTCTTTGCTTTGGTGAGTGTGCCAAATGGGTGGGATCGCATGCATGCACACAATGAAATCCATGCTCTTGAATACCCTTGCATGCAATCAAAAACACTTCTCACCCTGTCTACTCCATGCCAGTTGCTGAATGGGTCCATAACTTGTATGGTAGCAGTTTCATCATTCTGTGCATGTTGCGCCTCCTACTATGGCTGTTCCCGCTATAAATCCTTCTTTTGTTTGTGAATATCCTATTCTTCCTTTAGTTTTCACTTCAACACTTATAACTCCTCTATTTCTATCTTTGCCTTCGCGCGATCCTCTTGTTGCCTCATAGCCTCAATCTATAAAGCTTCTTTCATCACAAGTGGATCTGCTTGAGCTTGCAACTTTATTTCACCTCTGTGTTGTCAATAACATTCCTCTACATTTGTCACATGCAGGTGTGCTACCTTTTGTTGCTGTTGATGGTGTTTCTTACTGTGACGCTGCTGCCATTTCATCTTGATATCCTTGTCCATGAACAACTTGATGTCTTCATAGATAGGCAAGTTCATAGACACTTGATCGACTGCATCGCTAGTTTTTCTTTGAATGGCATCTTCGACTCTTCTCTCTTGGAAGCCATTGTTCCTGTGTTGCTGAGAGGCAGAGAAACACTTGTGATACCTGGAGACATAAAAACACTCATGACAAGCAATATGTTAGTCGAAAACCAAAACAAGATGAATGGATGACATGCAACATACCTGTGTGACTATCTGTGAATATTTCATAATTTTCACTGGGAGGCTGGGAGACTGACTGCCAAAACTGTGCAAGGCACACTCCTAGCTGTCGAGAGGTAGAGTAACTGTTGGAATTGCGCAATGCACAGTCCAGCCTAGCCTATTGTGGACTAAAACTGTGCAATGCACAATTTCAGTCAGCAGTGACATGCAAACCAACAAACTGCATTACGTAGTTTCTGGGGCTAGTAAGGCACTACCTCCCAAAAATGGACAATGCAAGCCTAGAGGTTAGTGTTGGGCTAGACTTGTGCAATTTATGGAGGGAAGGAAGATCCTTCACTTATAGAAATGCGCAATATTAGCTGGGCAAGGCAAGGTTCGATGATCTGGATTTAAACAGGAACACAAAAAATTACAGATATAACCATACATACAGAGATGCAACAGAAATAATACTTCATTTTATTATTGTAAAATACTAAAATATGCTTACAAAATAGAAATGGAAATAAACTAGCTAGGGCGATTGTAGCTTATCTCTGAGAAGAGATGTGGTGGCAACATGCCTTTCAACTATCTTACATTGGGGCTCGAATGCCTATTTATTGTTGAGAAATAATGGAAAACCATAAACATCCAAAAACCTAACCCTAAGAGATGAAGCGTTAAACTATGGGCCCCGTTTTGGGTAAATTGGTACATCAACTTCCCGAGGTCGTAACTTTCGCACATGATCTCCGTTTGATGTGTACAGTACCTTGTTAGAAATATCTATTTGAGGAATACAACTTTTTGAATAACAACATAAGTCCATCAATCCATGTTGCTCCCAGTTTTTCCAAAAAATGTCGTTTAGGGCCTCAAAACGACTCCAGAAGTTTAGGACCCAAAAAACTGCTAAAAGTAGTAAATTGTGCTACAATTAAGGAAATTGAAAAACTGAGAGAAACAATGGTGGGGAATTGGCGGGTGGCCACCAATATCCACTTGGATCATTCCTCCCCCCTTAGGAAGAAATGGTCCCCATTGCGTTGAGTTCCTCCATGAGATGAGGTAACTTCTGCTGAACTTAGTCCCTGGAGAGCCACTTTCCCTAGTGAAGGAGTTGGCCTACTTTGACAACTTGATATAGTTGGATCTTCTGAAGATGAGTGTTCTTGATTTGTGTGTCCATGATCCAATCAGTTGCATCTTGTTCCATGCAATCTGGATTTAACTCTATGGGTGTGAGTTGTTCTGCAATGTCGGATGTGTCTAGTAATGGTGGAAGGTATGGCCGAAGGTGGTCCACATTGAACACTGGGTGTAGGCTAAGGAAAGGGGGAATGTTGAGCTCAAATCCATTGTCTCCCATAGCTTGTTAATGGTGTAAGGACCATATTGGAGTCGTTTGAGTTTCTGATAGGCTCCAGTAAGGCGTTCCTTTTGCAAATGCAACAATACTTTGTCGCCCCCCTAAAACTTGTGTGGCACCCGATGTTGATCATGTTGCTTCTTGTACTTGGAATTTTATTTCTCTAGAATGTCATGGAGTTGCTGGCGAATATGTTGGATGTGATCAATGAAGTTGTTTGCTTTATCGGTTTCGGACTTGAGATGAGTCGAATCTACCTGAGTAGCTACAAATGGCATGGCCACATCAATGGGAGATAGTGGCTAGAGTCCCAAGCCCAGCTGAAAAGGGTTGTGTCTAGTTGAGTTGTGGAGAGACCGATTATAGCTATGTTGAACATAGGGGAGGCTCTCATCCCATGTGCATGGATGATTTGAGTTGTACATGCATAGATTGTGTATGATCATCTTGTTGACAACCTTTTTTTGACCATCAGTTTGGGGATGGAAGGTTGTGGACTTAGTGAGTTTGGTGTCCAACGTCGACTATAGACTGGACAAAAATGCACTGAGGAACTTGTTGTCCTGATTTGAGATGATAGTATGGGGGATCCCAAAGTGTACCCACACTCGTTCAAATAAGAGTTTAGCAGTGGCTTCTACTGTGATATTCTTCTTGTAGGCTGCCATGCTGGCCATCTTCGAGAACTTGTCGATGACTACAGAAACACAGTCGTTTCCATGCTTAGTAGAAGGAAGTCTCGACATGTAATCCATGGAGATGGATTCCCAAGGTCGACTAGGGGTAGGCAGTGGGGTATAGAGGCCTTGCTTCTTGATGGTCAGTTTAGCAATGGCGCAAGTAGTGAATGATCTGATGTACTTCCCGACATCCTGTCGAATATTCAGATAATAGAAATACTTCTGTAGTATTGCCACTATTTTCTCGACCCCAAAATGCCCAGCAACCCGACTATAGTGTGCTTCCCAAATCATCTTGTAACGCTCACTTGAAGGAACACAAAGGTGACTTAGGTGGCATAACAGGGCATCTTTTAAGTGAAAATATGGAACATGCTCAGCCTCCAAGAGTGTCTCGTATGTGTGGCCAAATTCTGGGTCACTTTTGTAGAGAAGTGGCTAATCATAAGTCTCGTGCCCACAAGAGTTGAGCATGGTGGTTAACGCCATGATCGGTGGTCGACAAAGGCAATATACAACATTATTGGTGCTGCCCTTCTTATAATTGATATTCAAATGGAACTGTTGCAGGTATGTGGACCACTTCTAATGGTGATCATTCTACAATTTCCCTTGGGTCTATATGAACTGTAGGGGTCGGTGGTCTGTGTGGATGACTGTTTCCTTCCCCAAAATGTAATTCTTCCATTGTCGATAGGCCTGCACAATGGAATATATCTCTTTTTCATAAGTGGGATACTTCTAGACAGTGTCTGCAAGTGTCTCATTGTGATATGCCGTTGGATGCCCATGTTGAGTAAGGACTGCCCCAATAACATAGTCAGAGGCATCTGTCTCAACCTCAAATGGTTGTTGCAAGTCTGGTAATGCGAGCACTGGTACCAAGTACAGGCGATGTTTCAACTTTGTGAGTTCCTTCTATTGAGATTCAGACCAAAAGAATTTTGCTTTCTCTCCTCCCTTGGTGACTTGACTCAAGGGCCAAGTGATATGAGAAAATCCCAACATGAACCTGCGGTAGAAGTTGGAAAGACCCAGAAAGCTGCGAAACTCTGTCAGAGTGGTGGAGATGGCCAATCCTGAATGAATTGGATCTTTGTTGGATCCACATGTACCCCTCGTTCATCAATAATGTATCCTAGATACTGAACCTAGGTCATGCCAAATGTGCATTTCTCCAAATTGGCACATAACTTATGTTGCCGCAGTGTTTGGAGAACTTGTCGGATGTGGTGGAGGTGCTCTTCCCAAAGCTGGTTGAAGATCAGGATGTCATCCAAGTATACGACTAAAAATGAGTTGGTGAATGGTCACAAGATGTCATCAATTAGCCTCATGAAGGTTGTAGGAGAATTCATTAATCCAAAAGGTATAACCAACCATTCGAAAAGGCCCTCCTTGGCTTTGAAGGCAGTCTTCCACACATAAGAGGGTTTGATTGGTACTTGGTGATATCCTGAATTCAAATCAATCTTGCTGAAATATTTTGTCCCCTTCAGTTGGTCCAGGAGGTCATCAATTCGTGTGATCGGGTACCTATTATAGACAGTGATCTTGTTCAGCACTCAATATTCAATACAGAGTCTCCAAGTCCCATCCTTCTTCTGTACCAACACGATCAGGCTCCCACAGGGCGATGAACTTGGACGAATGTGACCTTTCTGAAACAACTCCTAAATTTGCCTCTTAATGTCATCGTTCTCTAGAACGGAGTGCTGATAGATTGGTTCATTGGGAAGCAACACACTTGGGTTCAGATTGATGGAGTGCTTGACTTGATAGTGCAGGAGTGCTTGACTTGACAGTGGAGAGGAACCCCTGCGGGGGAGGTGAAGATGTCCTTGTACTCCTCCATGACCTTGTCCATCTGTAGTTGTCATGTGGAGGGGCCCTGTTTGGAGGTCGTGGCCACTGTCTTCTTCTTTCCTTGAGGGCGTATCATTAGGAAAACAAATTTCTCAGTTTTGGGAATGAGCTTACTACATTTTTTTACAGTAACCAAAGAGATAGCGGTAGGCGGTGCTATCTCTAGTATCCTGTAAAACTTATTTCCCATAGTAACAATAACAACATGAGGCCTTGATTCATACACATCATGTCACTTCCACAAGTATGGTTGGCCTAATAATACATCACAAACATCGAGGGGAGCAATGTCACACATTACCTCATCTGTGAAGGGCTTGATGTTTATGGACGACGACCCTACTGGCTCACGCAAAGATCCCGTCCTTGGTGAAGCCACCCAATGGTATACAGTTGTGGATTTGCTGTGGTCAGTAAGTCCAACCACTTCATGACCTCTGTCGAAATGAGTTTCTTTTGGCTCTCGTTGTTGACAATGAACTGTAGCGGGGAGCCCTTATCCACATCTGGGAGTGGAAGAGGCGCTCCTCCTCCTCTGGATCTTTGGGTTCCTCCTTCTGGATCTTCGTGGTGGTAATGATGGCGTTGGGCTCTGCATGAGAAATTAGTCAGTTATGACTACCTCTCATGGAAATGGTCATACGTGAATGACTTACTTAACGCAGTTGAATCCAAAAATGATATCTAATATAATGCACTGCGTAAACCCCCATACTTAAATTGAAAAAGAGTCAAGGGATCTCTACTTGAGTGGTTCATGAGGCACAATACTTGCTAAGGTTTTGCAATGGGGTAGCAAGCTAAGTGGGCTTGATTGTGGGAAAAACTCCACAGTTAAGCGCGCTTGAGCCAGAGGAGTTCTGGGATGGGTGACCTCCTGGGAAGTCCTGGTTACCGGGTGCAAGCCCCGGAAGTGATGATTGATGCTATGTGATTCGTTCTCCACATTTCACTAGTTTCAATCCCACTTCTTCACCCCTGTGAGCATCACCCGATGCAATGAGTGCTAAGTGAACTATTCAAAAATCATGAGAAATTAGTCAGTTACGACTACCTCTCATGGAAATGGTCATACGTGAATGACTTACTTAACGCAGTTGAATCCCAAAATGATATCAATATTCTTCTTCCCTTTGTCATTCCCCTTGTCAGGTTCTGACTCAGAGTTAGAACATGCATCTGATTTGGAAACCTTTAGCTTGGCCACTAGTGACTGCTTGGCCGGACACTCACTTGTGTTGTGAGTGGACCTCTTATGGAACTCACACCACTTTCCCGTGCCCTTTTTCGTCTTCGCTGCATTGTTCTTTGCTTCCAGCTTTAGCCAGTTGTCTTGTGTTGCCCCACCTTGGCTTTGTCCTTTGTTCTGTGGTTTGGGGGTACCTTTCCCCTGCTTCGGATTCGTAGATCCAAAGTTTCACTTCTTCTATTTAAACTTTTTCTCCATCTTGATGGCATATCGGTATGTCGTGTTGAGAAAGGGGATGTTTAGGAATTCTATTTCATCCTGGATGTACTTGAGCAGGCAACCATGACATTTGAGTACCAAATGATGCTCTGAATCCTTGATACCCAACTTTGTGCGAAGGGTATGGAAAATATTGGTAAACTCCAACAAGTATTGGTCCCTTCCCTGCCGCAGTGTGGTCCACTTTATGTATTGATCCTCATAGCTTTTGACACGGTAGTATTGCTCCTTGATGGTAGCGTAGAATGAATTCCAAGTGCATGTGGCTGAAAACAGTGAGGTTGAACTTTCATCCTTCTACTCGCAATAGGTTTCCCACCAGTCCTTGATGTGGTGGGCGACTTTGAGAAGAGGGAAAGTAAAATTTTCCTGACCGTAAAATCATGAATAGAAAAATACTCTTCTAACATATTTAACCATTTATCTATGGAATCTGCATCTGTCTGACCCAAAAATATGGGAATGTCAAAGTTAACTTGTACCTTAAAGGGTGTGGCACTTCGAGAGTGGCTGCTGGAAGTAGGTGTGTCACCCTTGGGTAGCCACTGAAGGATCTAGGCAAAGTTGTCCATCACCATGTTCCTTTGTCACTTGAGGGCCTGTTCGAGCAAGATTTTGATAGGATCTCCTACCCCCTCATCTTTCTTTTCATTTGCCATGGGAGGCCATTGGGATTTTGAGGTTGGTCTTCAAAGGTTTGACCAGTTCAAGCCCTAACTCATATCCCGACTTCGTTGGGGACATGCAAAGAAAGACAGAGAAAGAGCGGACTGCTCTGATACCACTGATCCAGATTTAAACAGGAATGCAAAAAATTACAGATATAACCATACATACAGAGATGCAATAGAAATAATAATTTATTTTATTACTGTAAAATACTGAAATATGCTTACAAAACAGAAATGGAAATAAACTAGCTAGGGCGATGGTAGTTTATCTCTGAGAAGAGATGTGGCAGTTACATGCCTCTGAACTATTTTACAATGAGGCTCAAAGGCCTATGTATTATTGAGAAATGATGGAAAACCCTAAAAATTGAAAAACCTAACCCTAGGAGATGAAGCACCAAACTATGGGCCCTGTTTTGGGTAAATTTGTACATCAACTTCCCGAGGTTGTAACTATGGCATATGATCTTTGTTTGATGTGCACAATACCTTGTTAGAAATGTATATCTAAGGACTACAACATTGGGAAGAGAATCATTGGTCCATGGACTCATATTGCTCCCATGTTTCCCAAAAAACGTCATTTAGGGACTCAAAACGGCTTTGGAAGTCAGGACCTAAAAAACTGCTAAAACTAGTAAATTGTGCTACAATTAAGGAAATTGAAAAACTAAAAAAAGCAATGGTGGGGGTCCAAGTGGAATTGGTGGGTGGCCACCAATATCCACCTGGATCATCCGAGCTAAGGCAACCCAAACTCGCTGACGGGCGACTGAAAACATGAGAAGCTTGAATGCATGGTGATACTGATTGTAAACAAGAGTGAACGATCATGCATACAAACATCACGTGCATGATTAAAAAATGGGGAAAACATGCATGAGTGTGAAGCAAGTAGCCACAATGGCGATTATCGATGCAAAAATAGTGTCATGCATGCGAGAGCAGTGAGATGCGAATGAAAACTAAAATGGTGTGTCTACAAGCTAGCATACATCAAAACAAAAGCAAGCACTTATTGAAAAAAGAAGAAGACACTCACATAAGCCGAAAAACAAAAAGAAACAAAAACACAATGCAAGACATACAAAGCGTGCTTACCCGAAAAAAAATGAGTTGAATGTGTCGAAGACTCCTAGATGCGATGTGGGATGCCAAAGCTGCAAGATCGATGTGAGGAATGAGCTCTGCAGCATTCAATTCATAAGTTTTGATAAAATAGAGGTTATGACGTGCATGCCACAAATCTATGAAAAGTGTCACTTGGTGGGAGGTTTCTAAGATGAGCATTGCAATGTAACCTACATCTGCTAAAAATGGATCCCTAAATTTAGGGATTCCTTTGCATGCTACCTTGGGAAAAGCAGTCCATGTATGCAAATTAGTTTTGCCCGATCATAGAGGGAACTGGTCAGCCTGAAGGTAGATGCATCAGTTTGCGAGTCTGGGATGAAAATTTGTGCAGTTCTTGGGGTGAGTTGGGTTAGCTGTCCCAGAGAGATTGCATAATTTCTAGAGTGAGCAAGTTACTGCCTCCCAGAATTGTACAATTTCTGGGATGAGCAGCAGTGCTGGGTTAGATAGCGCTGTTTTTTGGAGGAAGACTACTTGAATGCTTTGTGCAATTCTGGATCCCAGTAGATGCCAGAATTATTTGCACAATTTATTGAAGGAAGGGTGGTTCCCCTCTAGAATTGCGCAATTTTCTGAGGGAAACTGACAGACTGATTTGTGCAATTCTTGAGCTCAGCACGATGGCCAGCTAATTTGTGCAATTTTTGGAGGGAAGGTTGGTTCCCCTCTAGAATTGCACAATTTTCTGGGGGAGAATCTTGGCCAGCACATGGTCTAAGTTCGGAAAGACAACCTGTGAGGGGAGTGAAGCAAACTAACATGAACAGGCTGACAAGATACTGAGAAACAATTGAAGCCTATATGCTTGATGGTGCAAGACATGCTGCTGAGGATGGTTGGTAGGGAGGCTCCAAAACAAAGCTATTGAAAAATTTTGGAGGGTGTTTGTAGCTGCTACAACACAACATCAAAATATGCCAGAGATAACATTTCCCGTTTGCGATTAATTTCGATCTTCAGTCAAATCTGAGTCAAACTTCTTGATCACATGTAGGAGCTGTGCAAGCGAATGGAGGATTTCGATTGCTCCCTTGATGGCTACAAGCCAAGGACTATAGCAAAAATTTCCCTGTGACATGCCTGCGACTGTAATCCAAAAAACCAAAAACAGATGCGAGCCTTAGACCCTGTAATTTTGGATTTTTGCAAACTTCTGTTGTCGTCCTTGCCTCAGAACTGTGCAAGACAAACAATGAGGAAGAGAAGAAGAATATGCTTGGTGATATCCAATTGAACTTGAGGTCCCTTGTATTTATATGCTTCCAAGGGTGTCCAATTTTCTTTAGGGCCGACCTTGTCCAAATGTGCATATGTGGGTTTTTCTTCATAAGTACACTTTCCCTTGTATGATTTGACTGATATTTAGGTTAATTTTGGTCCTCTCAAAAAGAGGATTTTAATGAAATAATAATCTCCATAAGATGAGCTATACAATGTGGAATTTTATTGTAGTTTCATATTTTAACAATTGGGACTTTAAATCGGAGACCCCCTAAATGCTGGCAGGTCCATCACTGTAAACATTTCTGGTGCTAGAAGGAGGGCCAGATTGCAAGCTGAGCCTGTGATGTCTATTGTGAACTTTCATATCTTTTAATGGCTTCTTCCCATATCTTAACCCCAAAATGTTTTTCTAGAATTGCAAATCTTAAAGTGCCCAAGGGGATAAGTAATGACTTGTCAAATATGAGGTTCAATGACAAGGGTGGAACAACTGTTCTTGAGCACACTGCTCACTTTATTGAATTTTTCACTCATCATGATATTCATTGTCATGATACTGCTTGTAGGTTGTTCATTCTCACGTTTGAAGTGCACGTTAAGGAATGTTGTTACATATTTCCAACCGCTTCGATTCACTCTTTCAAACATCTTGTCAAGGAGATTTACCGTGCCTTTGACATGTATGATTATAAATATGTTTACAGAAAAATCATGCATCTATAAAAAGCACCTGATGAATCTCAATGATTTTCATGATCGCTTCATTCATTTATGTTATGAATTTTTTGAAGATTATATTGATTGGAATTTTATGAAAGAGAAGGTAGAATTTCTTGTTCATATTTCAATGAATCCAAAAGAATATAAATGTTTCAAAAGTCTCCCAAAATATACTGATTATGGAGCTCTTAAATATGCAACGAAGGAAGTTTCTATTCGAAGTGAATCTTCATCTTCTTCTCATCAAACAACTCCATTTACACAAGGTGAGGTGGGGGAATTTGAGAGTCCATCCACTGATCTACCACCATCTTCTCCCAACCCACATATTCAAAATTTAAATGAAAGTTTGGACTATGGATTTGATGTTTCTAGTGATGATCTTTATCCTTTTCCTCCATCTGTTGGTTCCTTTGGTCCTCTTGATTGGGAGTTGTTATACCCACCTATTTCAATCATTTCTTATGATGTTCATGAGGATCAAATTCAAGATGGAGTTAGTGTTGACAAACTACCTTGCAATATCATTTACAATGATTATGTGTGGGATTTTATTTCCGAACAAGAATTTGCGATGAAAGTTGATGTTCTCCTTTTTCCCCTCTCCCTCATTATCCTGACATTTTCCACGATTATGTCATACCTGTTGTATCTTTCGAAGAATCAGTTTATGACAAGTTTAATTATAATTTCACTCAAGACTTGTGGAATGTTAGTTTTACATATGAATTTGGAGAGGGAAAGTCTTCTCTTCCTAATCTTTCCCATCCTTCATTTAATCACTACGAAGAGACATAGAGTGAAAATTATTATTTTCAATCTCCACCTCTCTATGATTCATTAGATCATGAGGATCCTTTTCTTTATGATGATGGTATTTCTGATCATGGTTATCGTGACCTATTCATCGACTCATCTAGTTACAACTTCACATTTTCTAGTGTTAATTTTTCTAAATCACCAGTTTTTGATGATCTACTTTCTGATGTCTTGGAACTACTGCACGATGTCAAGCCACTTCAACCTGTGCTGATAGTTATGTCTGGTTGTTGCAATCTTGATGCTAGTTCCAATCATGATCAAGATAGTACTTCATCTCACAAGAATCCTCATCATTCGATTGTGCAAATTCAAAATCAATCTATTTCACAATCTTCATATCCTCCATCTGTTTTGCATGATCCTATTGCTCAATCATTGAAGGAGTCATACCTGGCAAGCCTGTTAGCCAAACACAAATTTTTCCCTTTCTTTGTGTTTTCCAAGTTTGGAAGTTATCAAGAATGATTTTGCATGTCATCCTATTGTAATGTGTACGGACGCCATAATGCATCTACAAAATGTTTTGCATGTGCTTTCCTCACCTATTTTTCAGCCAACATTTTTAATCTTTGAATGTTATAGTATGTCATGATTTATCCTTCTTGTCTACTGCTATTCTTGAATATCTCTCTTGCTGTTGATACCCTCGCTTGCTCACGTTAGGAAACACTTTGGTGGTTACATTGGAAGTTTCATTTTACGTGAGCCTTGGCTTTTCTCGATTAGATTTGAGTAGGGATATTTTTGTTTCTTTGTTTTTATTTAGTTTTGATTTTCTTCTGCCCTACCCCTTTCTTGGAAAATATCTTTTGCATGAGACCGTGTTTTGTTTCCAAAGCAAGCATGGAAAATT
Source organism: Pinus taeda (assembly GCA_000404065.3). NCBI lineage: Eukaryota > Viridiplantae > Streptophyta > Pinopsida > Pinales > Pinaceae > Pinus > Pinus taeda. Next base: position 100,171 of record APFE031648123.1, read on the forward strand.
TCAAGACGAAATTGTGCTACTGCCAATGCCTGATTATCTGTTTATTCCCTCTCTTTGCTTGGATCTTGTACCTTTTAGTCAATGATAACCTGATGGAAAATAAGTTATTTCTCAGAGAGAACTGTAGTGGAATCATGATGCTTGAATATATAATTAGTACCACCTACTTTAATCATTTTAATTATTGGTTGGTATTTCCTTGTCAACTAAGTCGAGTAGAGTAAGGAGGGGATGAAACTTTAACAAGTGAATTGTGTTTCAGAGGTGTATAAATATCCTTATATGAAGTGACAACCTCCTCTGCTCCTAATAAGTCGAGATCCCTCTTCTGCCCCATGAAATCAATAAGTTTTGATGCATAGTTCTATGAATAAAATGAAATAAATAAATAAATGGTGAAAGAAGAGAAATACTTCCTGCGCAGGGAGGTGAAACAAGCAACTCCGTCAGGGTAATGTCTAAGCTCACTGACAGTGGAAAAATGTTTGTGTCCTTGAAGTGACTTCATCAGGGTATTGTCCAGGCTTGTTGGTAGTAGAGCAACATCATAGATCAAAACTAAGACTTTGAAAATCCTTTTTCACTTGTGTATCTATATACTCCCCATCCCCAATTGAAACAACTGAGTTTGACTTGTCTTTGTTAGTGTGTCATCGATGAAGAGAATGGTAAGGAATATATCCTTAACTTGAGCTAAGTAAAGAAGCTATGGTGATCAATGAAATGAATCATACTTCCTGAAGAGTTAGACTTACTTTACATGAATTAAGACCTATACAGAGAGTTGGAGTTCTACCAGTGTGTTTTTGGGTGAGTTTTGCTTTTGTCATTTTTATGTCACTTTTTCTATAGCTTTTGGTTGTTTCGCTTATGTGAGGGATATTTTTCTTGCTTCTCTTCATAGTTTCTGGTGTTTTATCTTATATTAGATTTTACAAGTGTTGGTTCAATCTATTGTTTGATTTTTACAAATGTCACATCAAATTATTATTTTTACCCATTAGTGGTCACCGTCTCAATGACTCCATGTGCATGTTTGCTTTTCCTTTTGCATGTTGATCTTCTGTGCTTTATTTTCACTGGTATATTCTTACCTTAGTAGGATTTTCACTCTTAATTGCAGCATCATTGAGATATGCCACTTTACTATCATCTCCCTGGGAAGATCTTCCCCTTACTTGGCTAGCAGTTTCCATGATCAACTGGGCATTGCACAACTCCAAGGCTCAAGCTTCCTGTTTGGCATCTGAGACTACACAATGTAGAATCCCTGACTTTCCCAACTGTGCATTGCGTAGTTCTAAGGCTCAAGCCTCATCCTTCACCACTAAGATTTTAGAATGCGTAGTCTCTCCTTAGTTCTACCCATGCCAAGACTATGTATTGCATAGTCTCTAGCCTCAAGCCTCACCCTTGACTACTGATCCAATAATCCTAAAAGTGGCCCTAGCAACAAAAAAGAGGAGGAAACAGAGGAAGAAAAAAGAAGAGATGAAGTAGAGGGAAGAACAAGAGAAGAAAATATTACAAGAAGAAAGATAGAAATAAGAAGAATAAGAAAGGAGGATAATAGAAGAAGTAGCGCGGAAACAAGCCGAGGAGAAAGAACATAACCAACTACTAGAAGAGGAGAGAAAATAGATGCAGGAGAAGGAAATTGCTCAAGAAATCAAAGAACTCATTGTGATTCAACATATGGAGGTGAAACCAGAGCCACTAAACTAAGATGTTGATCTTATGTAGAGCACTCAGTAGGTCACCATATAGTCTCCCCCTCCTTCGACAAGATAGTAAGCTCCAAGTGAAGAAGAGGAAATCGTTCCTCTTGATGATGGTTTGAATATAGATACACACAATCTAACTTACGATGAGATTTATAAGAATATTGTAAATGTGAAAAATAAACATTTTCCACATGTTCTTACATCTCCTACATTCAATAGAGAAAGGGTGATTGTGACAGATACTGAGAGAAATCTAGAGGCCATTGCTACAACCAACTTGGCCTTCGCAGGTGGTACCAAGTAAAACACATAGTACCTCATGACCAAGAATAGGAAAATGGAAAACAAATTCTATGCTGCAAGGAAACAAATTGAGTAGCTCCAAGCAGAGGTCCAGAAAGTAGCTCCCGCATAGGTATATCTAGAAGAACTTAAGGCAATGATACTTGGTAAAGTATGAGCATTGGGAGAAACCATGTAGAGTTGTTATGAGGAGCTTGTTACTATGCATAAAGCAGTTGTCTGCTTGCACGACATGCAAAAAAGTGTAAAGATAATGCTAAATCCCTCAGGGCTTTCAATACATCCATCACGACCATGCACAAGTGGTCAATGCAACACAAAGGGGCACCATCTAAATTGGTAAAGAAAACAAGGCAACATGTAGAGTTGGAGAAAGCACAAGTGTAGATGATAATCTAGATTAACAAAAAAATCGCCTCATTCATCATCAATATTCAGGCCTCATATGCACAATTATACATCAATGCTTATTTCATGGTGAAATCACATAAGATCCTTGTAGTTGGCTCACCCACCGAAGCCATGTGCATGAATATAATTAGGTAGGAGGTCGAAGAATACTTGGACGATCTGAGAAAGATCACCACCAACGAAGATATGGAGGTGAATAAGAAAAATATGAAAAAGTACATTGTTGGCCCTGTCTAGATCAACACCATGTTGCTCCTTTTGAAGAAGGAAATTCAAGCTGGTTCCAAATTAGTCTACTCAGATGTAATGGAGGCTAGAGTCTGCTTCCAACCTAATCTCATCACATATTTTGGGGAATTTATTGCACAATACAAGGATTGGCACTGCTATGTGGCCGATGAGGTACAATTTGAGATGGTTGAGCTAGAGTTTCGCCAAACTCACGCTTAACTTGTTTTTTTGTTATTAGGATGTCTAGTTGACTCTACCCAATTTTGTCTTACATGTAGGGTATGAGCAATATTGTAATTTTTTTTTAATTAATTGTAAGTGAAATTCCAAGTGTCAATTGTGGAATTTGAAGAGTCACATTGAAATGGAGTCCAAAGGTCATGGTTGAAGGAAGTCAAAGAGTCACAAAGGGAGATTAAATGTCACTCCTTTGGTTATTAATATACCCTCATTAGTCATGTAAGGGGATTTTGGCTGAGATTTTGGCTTAGGAGCATAAGATTGGGAGTTTTAAGCCTTAGCTTCTCCATAGCATAGAGGGAGTATCTTTATTTAGAGGAGCAGGTGTTGGTTTCATGTTACACTATTGGGACTAGTGGTTCATCAATTGCATATGTATGCTTGGGACTTTCACTTTAATAAAATCTGAGAGATGACACATTTTCATGCATATGTTGTGAATATAGTAGGATCATTCTTGTTATGCTTGAAATATATGTTATCTCATTTACGCTAACGCTTATGAACTATTTCATTTGCATTAGTATGAATCTTGTTGAATGCATGTTGTTGTATATTTTCATCATCATGTTAACTTGTGATCTATTTTGCAAGCTAACTTTTGAGGGCTTTTCTGCTCATCTGTTCCTTTCAAGCTGCATACTATTAAAGGCTTCTAAGGGGCTCACTCACTTTCCCTTCATTGCGTTATAACCTTTCATGGACTGCACTTGACCCTACACAAAGCTATACACTTGTTTCACCAAAGTCACAAATACATCATTCTATGTGTTATCGCAGCCAAGGAATAACACTAAATCCCACTACTTCGAAAACCTAGCCATATTTCGGATGGGGATCCTACTCCAAATGGTGTGAGATATAATTGGAACTTCATATCCAGGAGACCCCCTAAATGTTAGTGAGTCCAACACCATCAACACTAGGTAAACAATTACAAACCTCCCTATGGATTCTTTTAGTACCTCATTCATTAATCTCATGAATGTATTGGGTTCATTGGATAATCAAAATGGCATAATCATCGATTCATATAGTCCCTCATTAGTTTTAAATGAAAGTTTACACTCATATCCATCTCTTATTCTACCCTGATGATACCTGATTTTCAAATCAATCCTTGAAAACCAACTAGAGCCACTTAAACAATCCACAAAATCATCATTTCATGGCAAGGAAAATCAATACATGATTGCGATTTTATTCAAAGCTTTGGAATGTGTACACATGTACCATCCACCATCCTTATTTGGACTCAACACTGTAGGCATTGCGCATGGACTAAGGATTTCATAGATCAACCCTTTTTCCAACAAGACTTGCAACTATTTTTTGATGACTGATACTTCTGACTAGTGGTAGTTCACTTCGAAAATCATCCACAACAATGTCATGGTGTTCCTCCAACAATCCTTGAATTTATAAAGGAAAATAAGAAATAGTGGTGGATGTAAGAACTACCCTAGGTTTACAAACAATAGAAAAATTTACCTCTTCCTTCTTCAGCTGCTGCAAAAAATGTTTTCCACCCATCAACAAAGATTTAGGATCATTGGTTTCAAAAGTCCCTTCTTCATGTAGTGGAATCAAATTATGATTCATGCCATCCTTCTGAAACTTATAAGTATTCCTCTTTCCATCATGCACAACACCTATGTCAAATTGGCATGGTCTATCAAATAAAATACGACACACATCCATTGACATCACATCACAGAAGATCTTATCTTTGTAGTTGCCAATTTCAAGTTCTATTTCACACTGATCATTCACAAAAAAAATATGTCCTTTTTGCAACCAAGACACATTATAGGGTGCTGGATGCTTTTTCCTCTTCAATTTAGTTTTTTTACATCCTCCGTAGACACCAAGTTATCATTACTTCCACTATCAATCACCACTTTACAACACTTTCCTTGAAATTTGAAAATAGTTCGAAATAAACATTTTCTTTGGACTGGTTTGACAACTTACTTCTCCTACTTAATCAACACCTTTTTCATCATCAAGACTTCTGCTATTTCTGGCATATTTTCAACTTCCTGCATCTTTGCTTTCACTTCCTCAACTAGAGAAGTGACAACATTACTTTGGTCTATTTCTCTGTTTTTTGGAAACTCATATGTCATGTGTCCAAGATTTCCACATCTATAGTAGTGAAATTCTCTTGATATCACTCTTCCTCATCCTCTGGAAAATGATATGCGGCCTATGGATTCTCCCTCTTGTTGTTGTTGTAGACTTGAGCTACTAGATCCATCTCTTGGTGTAGTATATCTTCCTCTGTTTGTTTGATTCCCTCTTCCTCTAAAAACACTCTTACTATTGCTAACTTTCTTTCTTGCAAGTTTTTCTTCAGCCTTCAAAGCCAATTGATATGCTTCCTCCACTATCTTAGGTGTCAGTATGCTAATATCATCTTTTATGTCCAATATAAGAGCATTTATATATTTTTAATATCATATTACATCTGATGCCGTTGGCTTAGGAATTTATTGATCATTGACTTCCTTGAGGCCATTATCCTCCATCACTGCCTCCATCCCATCCTTCTAGGCTATATAATTCAAGATGCCTTCCAAGGCATACTCGAGCCTCAAACCATAGAAAGCAATTTTCCAATCCTGAAGTATATATTGCAAATTCGAATTTCACCTATAACACCAAACTCAAAAGTTCGAAATATCCTCTAGTATAATGTCTTCAGCTCCGATACCATGTAGATTTTCCTGTAGATTCACAACTCATTTAATTTACTAAAACACAAGACAAGAATCTACTCTACTCTTTAAATAAAAAAAATCAATATATTGATGAAAATAATAATCGAGATGAGGAAGATAATCAAGGACACATAACATAATTTTTCTCTAGCAAAAGCCATTACTCAAAACCACGACTATCTATTGAATTAATAAAAAAATTGAGTGATAAGACAAAGCTTGTTCTCATTAGAACAATTGCTACACAAGTATGATCAACTCTCTGCCTCACAAGCCCACTATAGCCAACACTTAGCCAATTCTGCTACCTACCAAGTGCCTATTTCCTTGTGCAATTCCTATGAGGATCAACCCATATTTAATTGGGAAATCCTTCCTCCATAACTACGTAATCCAAAAATAGGTCCATTTCTGATTTCATGCATGACCTGCACTCTAGTCTCAATTGGGTATTTCTTTGAACTGACATACATGAGTTTCTCAAGAGGGAACCTTCAATTAGTTGGAGTATCACTGAGGATGCACCAGTGCACCAACTCACTACTAGACTTCTACTAGTTCCACAAACAGTTAGAACTAGTTTAATTGTCTGTAACTCAGTCAAACTGAGTTACCTAATTACAACTCAAATAAACTCATCCTAGACCCCTAAAATTTAGGGAGAACATATACACGACTACAGAAAGACTTCCAACTCGAAATTCATAAGCTAATTAAGTTAATTAAACTTAATTAACTATTTACATGTTGCTATGGGAATATAATTCGATTTTAATTCACAATTTAATTCAAGGACAAATTAAAATGGAATTTCTTGTTGTGATTTCTCAACACTCCCTCTCAACAAGAAAGATATTATTAGCTACCCCGATCCTATCTCTGTGAAACTCAAATTTACATCTTGACAATGCCTTGTTAAAAATGTCAGCATCTTTCTCCTCCGTGGGAATATACTCCAACAACATAATCTGCCTCAATACACAATCTCAAAGATGATGATATCATATATCTATATGCTTGGACCGATCATGAAAAAATGAATTTTCAGAGAGTTTGATACAACTCTAATTATCGTAGTAAATCACAGTTGGATCCATCTACTAACCAAAAGAACCAACCAAAATCTTCCGCATCCAGATGGCCTCACATGCAGCTTGACTAGCTGCCATTTACTCTGCCTCTGCCGAACTTAGTGCAACCGATTTCTATTTTCTGTTGTGCCAAGAAACTACTCCTGACCCAATAACGAAGATACCTCTTGATGTACTCTTCCTTTTGGATGGACTCTCTGCCCAATTTGCATCAATAAAGCCTTGAAGCTTCACTCCCTCTTTCCTTCTGTACCACAATCCATATTGAGTAGTGCCTCTAAGGTATATCAACACATGCTTTTCCGCCTCCCAATATAGCCTGGTAGGCCTAACCATCGCTTGACTAAGCTGGTTAAATGCATAACACATATCTGATCATGTGTTCACCAGATACATGAGTGAACCCACAAGTTGTCTGTAAAAAATAGCTTCCACTACTTCCCTTGAAGTAGCATCCTCATTCCTCCAGTTACATGCTATAGGAGTCTCCATGGGTTTGTTGCTCTTTATATGGAACCTCCCGAGTATCTCATTGGCATACTTGGATTGAGACATAAACAATTCCCCATCACCCTACCATAGTTCCATGCCCATAAATTAATGCATGAGCCCCATGTCCTTCATATCAAACTCTCTTGCAAGATCCTCCTTGCAAGACTAGTTGATTAATTGATAATCACCTATCAAAATCAAATCGTCGACATATAACACAATGATCAACAATTTACCTTCCACCACTATGTGGTACAGGTCTGAATCGATTCACTCATGGTGAAGCCCAACTGAGTGAAGTAGTTATCAATCCTGGTGTATCAAGTACGTGGTGCTTGCTTTGGCCCATACAACACTCCCTTCAGCTGACACACATGCGAATCACGGTCGAAGGTATCAAAACCTTCAGGATGATCTATGTACACTTTTTCCTCAATCATGCCATTAAGGAAGAATGTCTTTACATCCATATGATGTATCTTCCAACCCATCTGCGCTAGTAGTTCCAATATAGATCTAATTGATGAGTACCTTGCAACAAGATCAAAGGTCTCATCATAGTCAATCTCCTCTACTTGTGAAAAGACACAGGCCACAAACTTGGCCTTATGCTTCTCCAAACTACCATCTGTAGTGTGATTTACCTTGTAAAGCCATTGAGAGCTCACCACTGACTCGTCCTCAGGTCTGGGGACCACATCCCAAACATTGTTATGAACTATGGAGTCACACTCCTCCACCATGGTATCAACCAAAACTGGTTGCTTCACTGCTTCCTTAAACAAAAATGGCTTTGTCTCAACACATCTACTCATAAGAGCCATGTATCCAGTGTACCTCTTAGGTTACCTCCTCTACTTGCGTTGAGATGTGGGTGCTCCCACATTCTCCTATGCATCATGTGCAATAACCTGTCAACCTCTTTGGTGTGCTTTCTCCCATCTCTAGAAGAATATACCTGAGTGGATGTCTCCACTCCCAGATCCTTTGCATGTGCTGCTCCACATTAATTTGAGGCTGCTCAACCTTAGGAGCTAAACTCCCCTCAATTGCATGTAGTTGAAGATCCCTCTCAAGGGCAACTTGCATGGCCTTCTCCTCATCGAATCTGAAATCCCTATGAACCACTGTCATCCTACTGGTTGACACTACACCCAATAGTTGTGAGGTGTATCATTGTACCCAACAAATATCCCCAACTCTATTGTCAGCTCAATCTTATTTCGTGCATCTTTGGTCACATGGAAATATACAGATGACCCAAAATCCTGAAGTGACAAACATCTTGTCTCTTACTGGAGAAAGCCTTCGTTAGTGTTTTCATCCCAATTATTCGATGCAGGCTTCTGTTATGCAAATAAACATTTGTGTTGCATGCCTCATCCCACAAGTGTAGTGGTAGGCCCTGATCATGCAACATCACCCGTGTTGCCCCTGAAACGATTATGTTCTTCCTTTCAGCCACCCTATTATGCTATGGGTTATTGGGTGTCGTCAACTCTCGTTTAATCCCTTCTGTTGCACATAAGTTCTTAAACTCATTTGAGACATAACCACCACTGTTATCACTCCTCAGATATTTAACCTTCTTGACAAACTCTTTCTTAAACAATTCTTTAAATTCAAAAAACTTTGTGAAAGTTTGATCCTTCTTCTTCATGAAAAAGATCCAGCATTTACGAGAAAAATCGTCAACAAATATAACATAGTACCTATGTTTGGCCATGAATGTTGTTAAGAATGGTCCACACACATCTAAATGGATTCACACTAGAACTGCGTCTGCTCAACTATCTCTATTATGAAAGCCTTTGTGTATTTTGCCAAAGTACACCCCTTTCATGTATTAAATTTCTATAGCACACCTTTGGGAAGACTAGTAGAGATACGCTGCATAATTTTCAAATCCCCATGATGAAAGTGACCCAATTGCCTGTGTCACAACTTGCCTTTGTCTTGGCTCTACTCCTTCTCCGCTTTCATGCTCAAAGCAGCACAATCCTCTACCTCCAACTTATAGATATTATTTACTCGAATCCCTATCTTCTTTACCTGACCTATGGCTATGTGTTGAAGGAACACCTTTCGTTTTGTAAATACCACATCATAGCCTCTATCCTCCAACATGGAGACCAATACTAAGTTCTTCTTCAACCTGGGCACATATATAACATCTCTCAAGGTGAGAGGAGCACCCTGCTCCCTTTGAAAAGTAACCGTGCCCAATCTCGTAGCACTATACCTCCTGTCATCACCCATATCGATATGCATCTCGAGATCCTTCTCCTTGATGTCACTGAACAACTCTTTTTCACCATTCATATGGAATAAAGCTCCATTGTCAAGGTACCATACACTACTCATTATTGATGACACCATGCATGCAGTGAGAGTAAAGTCCAATTCGAATTGAGAGACCAAAGCCTCACACACCGCTCCTCCTGAGGACTTCTTCTTGGAGTTATTGAGTGAACAGTTTGTAGAAAAATGTCCCAGCTCATGACAATGAAAACACTTAACTTTTGACATGTATTTCTTCTTGCCTCCATGACAAGAATCTGATTTGGAATGGTAAACCCTCCCTTTTCCCTTTCTTTCCTTACCCATTAAGGCACAATTTTCCTCATCATCAGTCTTTGATGAGGAACCATCTCTAGTATTCCTTCTGATCTCCTTCCGCATCAAAATCGACCACAATCATTCCTAATTTAGCAGCTTCTGCTTCCCATTGAAGAGTCCTGATAGCTATTCCAACTCTTAGGAAGGCCTAGGAGATGTAGGCCCACCATATCATCCTCGACAATGGTTATTCCAACACTTCCAAGCTCATCACAAAAGTGAGTGAACTTTGTCAAGTATTTTGGAAAGGTCTTGCGTTTCTCTATCTTGATTTTTCGAAGTTTGTCTTTCAATGCCAACTTCCTATGGTCACTGCTATTCTGGAATAGATCCATCAATGATTTCCACATAACATATGGAGTTTCCTTCCCATGGATATTCGGGACAATGCCGTCTCGAACTCCCTCAAGGATTATCCACCTCACCTTCTCCACATACTTCTCCCATTCGGCAAGATTCTATGCATTTGATGTTGTTGGCTTAGGGATGTCTTGATCAATGAATTCCTTGAGGCCATTATCCTCTAGAACTACCTCCATCTTGCCCTTTTAGTCTATATAATTCAAGCTACCTTCCAAGGCATATCCAAGCCTCAAACCATAGAAATCCATTTTCTGATCCTAAAGTACATATTGCAAATTCGAATTTTAGCTGTAACCTCAAGCTCAAAAATTTGAAATATCCTCTAGTATACTATCTTTAGCTCTGATACCATGTAGATTTTCCTATAGATTCATAACTCATGTAATATTCTAAAACAAAATACAAGAATATACTCTACTCATTAAACAACAGAAACCAATAGATCGATGAAAACAATAATCAACAAGAGGAATATAATCGAAGACACATAACACAATTTTTTTCTAGGGAAAGCAACTACTCAAAACCCTGACTATCTATTGCATTAATTCGAAATCTGAGTGATAATACTAAGCTTGTTCTCATTAGATCAATTTCTGCACAAGTATGATCAACTCTTTTCCTCACAAGCCCAATATAGCTAGCGCTTAGCCAATTCTATTGCCTTCCAAGCCCCTATTTCCTTGCACAATTCCTTTGAGGATCAAGCCATATTTAATTGGGAAATCCTTCCTCCATAACTGAAAAATCCAAAACAAGGTCCTTCTCTGATTGCATGCATGAACTGTACAACTTGGATCATCATACAACTGATATTACATTGTCCCTGTGCTCTAGTCTCAACTGGGTCTTTCTCTGAACTGACATGCATGAGTTTCTTATGAGGGAATCTTCAGTTAGCTGGAGTAACATTGAGGATGAACCAGTGCACCAACTCACTACTAGACCTCTACTATTTCCATAGACAATTAGAACTAGTTTAATTGCCTATAACTTAATCAAACTGAGTTATCTAATTACAACTCAAATAAAATCATCCTGGACCCCTAAAATTTAGGAAGAACATATACATGACTACGGAAAGACTTCCAAATCGAAATTCTTAATCTAATTAAGTTAATTAAACTTAATTAACTATTTAGAAGTTTCTATGAGAATACAATTCAATTTTAATTCACAGTTTAATTCAAGGACAAATTAAACTGGAATTTCTTGCTTCCATTTCTCAACACAAAGTAGAATTACAGGGGGCATCAACTGTGGCAGTCCGTATGAAGCATAACATGACAGGGGGAGATAAATTGTTTATTGCAACAAGCATTAAGGAAAAGAAGCATACATGCATTTTGCAGGAAGACAAGTGAAGGTAGTTTGTTAGGGGGAGCAACGATATATTATAGGAAAAGAAAAGCAAGCATATTTTTCTGGGAGATTCACCCTTTTCCATTGATACGAAAAGGGGAGTGAAATCAGGAGAATAATATTAGAAGCATGAAGTTACGAGGAGAAATTCTCATAGGAGGAGTATGTGTTGCCACCAATGATAAAGGGGGATATTATTGAATGGTGTTGTCATTGATGCCAACATATGTTATTGAACACTTTTAATATTTGTCTGGATTGCATTCGTTGGAAGATTCAATGGAAGGGTGGATGGAAACCCTAGTAGCACCATGCTTGTTGAGGTTTTTAAGGATTAAGATCAATTAATTTGATCTCAATATCATTGTCATTAGATGCTCCTTGTCAAGATTATTCCGACGGTATGTTTCATGCCATGAGAGCTGTCACGGTTTGGGATTTGTTCTTGTTTGAAGATAAAGGACCCACCTTGTGGGAAAAAAACCTAAAAAATGGTTAATGTGGCTTCTTATGATTTGAAAAGATCATCAAGTCAAACATGTCAAAGAATAAATTAAATATTTTGGGCATAAAAAGTGAATAAAAATCATATTAAAGTTGGCTGAATCAAAATTAAGGATTTTTTGGTCCAAAAAAATTAAATTTTGATTTTGAAACTTCCCTCCAAGTCGGCACTCAAAATGGTAAGTCGACTCACACATTGGGGGAACCCTTTCAACCAAAGGGAACACTATATATTGGTACCTTTGTGTTATAGACATATTTGGGCACTGCAACCCCAATCACATATGTCCATAAACCAAGGGATTTTAAACCCCTAAAAGTGTTGTTTCATACCCTAAAGGAACAAGGTCAGCTGATTACATAATTTCCTAGAAGTCCTCCCTGAAAAACTACTCAGAACTGGTCAAAACTGGACCATACAAACTACTCCATGTTGAGGGTGTGATGCATCTCACCTGTTACACAAAAAGGATGTGATGCATACTGAAAATCCCTTTTGTAGGGTGCGATGAGCGAGAGCAGATAAATGGCAAAGGCAGTTTTCTAGGTGGAAACCTAGAGAATCTTCTAGAAATTTCTCATTTGACACTTGCCTCTCTAAATTCGCCTAGGGATGAGTAAGAGATCATGAAATCTCCAAGTGGAACCAAGAATTATCAGAGAAATGACACTAATAAAAATCCCAGAAGTTGACTCACCCACCTGCAAATATCTATATATGGATCCCTCATCTAAGAGATCCAGAGGCTGGAATTTTGTATTTTTGTAAGGAAGTGTTGTTGGATTCTCTATCAGACATTGTAGTGTTGGGTGATCTAGATTTTCATGAGGTGAAGAGGGCTTTCATGCTGTGAGGATGGCGCTGGGTCAGACCACTGGGTTGTAATCCTCTCTTCTACTACTTCTATCAATAAAGCTATTTGAGTTTCCTCCATATTCTTGTATATTTCTGAATCTTGTATTGGTGTATGCATTTGTATGGTTAATATACATCTTATCCTATATTGTTTATGGTTATAGATCTCTATTATTTGATGGTATTATGCTGCTTTGACTCTATAGGTGTTCTTTGAAGCGGGACACGTGAGGAAAGAGTGGTGAAGTTTTGTCAAAGGAGGGAAGAAACAAGCAAGGAGCCAAGCGAAAGATAGAGGTTGGTACTCTCTGCTTCTCTCTCATCTATCTCTCATATAGGAAAACACAAGTAACTTTAGTTTGTTTGTTTCTAAGATAGCTACCCATCTTAGTGGGACTAGCAGCTCTGAATGGACACTAGTTTTCCCGATAACACTTTTCTCCTTTTTTCAACATCAAAGAAATTACATCTCCCTGTTGTGTCTCTCTGATTTTGTGTGTGGCCTACAATAGTCATGGTCATCAAAATTTTATGGTGATTTCTAGAAAGAGTTTGATGCATGGGACATTGATCTAGAGCAAGATTTCTCTGCGACCTATGTAGTGTAGGAAGGTCAAAGTTTTGAAATTTTTGGGCATATGGGATTCATTGTTTCTTATAGGAAGGAGGGCATGTTCCAACCATGAATCTCAAGTTTCCTTAAGGAAAAGCATTAATCATAAGGTTATGTTTATCTCTAAGGCTTAATAGAACCAACGAAGCATGATACTCCAAGTTTTACTGCAATCTCAAATAATTCATGGCATAAGTCTAATGGTATATCCTAAAGAATTCTTTTAGTATAGATATTATTATGCCTCCAACACACTTCAAGACACATACATCCAATTATTTTTTTGTTGATTAGATGAGATCACTATAACACTCATTACTCCTGTGGTGGATAAGGAGTATCTTAAGGATTTCTGAGAAGGTCGTTGGTTCATGGTATTTTTCTAGTTGCCCTATTAGGGCTTGACCTAGTTCAGAGTTTACTAAATCATGTAGTCCAAAATTATGTCACACTTCCTTTGTTGTGAAGGTCGAAAATTTGATGTCTGAAGCAACTTACAAGTTTGGTACAGGGTTTCCTAGGTTAGTTGACCTTTTCCTTTAAAGTAGGACTGTTATGTATATCTTAGTGTTTCCTGCAATCACTACAAGTTTTGAAAGATGAGATTATTCTGTAAGGAATGGTGGTTAGAAAGTGGGCAACGTAATGATCTTTAGATTAAGGAGAAACCATGATTAACCTTTTAGTGTGTATCTAAATTTGGAAACCAAGAAATATGTGTTATGATATCAGATTCCATCCTTAATGAATTCAATCGATGTTGGGATGAAAGAAAAATAAAATGAGAATTTTGGTTGCATGAGCCTGAAACATGTTCTTCCTATTTAGCATTGACCCACAACACAATTGGTAAGCGATGTATGAATGAAGTCAAAGGCCGAGTACCATTGAAATCATTGGAGAAGTTTGTAGTCTGCATTCATTTTAATACTTTGATTGTAGGTTGTTGTAGCTCACTATGATCAGATTGCATCATAGATTTGGTCAAAGAAAACTATAGACCTAGTTGTGCTACTTGTATAACACATATGTGATGAAGTTACAAATTGCGATATTGAGATATGGCACTTCTCTAGGTTTTGAGGCACAGATCCTAAAATATTATTTTATATAACACTTCGTTTTGCTTTCTTATTTTCTACTTCCACTTTTCCTTGAGGATTCATGTGGTAATAAGTGGGAGAAAAAACTAAGCACAATTGTTGACTTTGTTGGTAAGATATTAATTCCTAAGTTTAAAACCAGTTGTTTCATAAAGCATGATTGTTAATTTACATTCTGTCAAATGATTAATTGATTGCCGATGAATCTTTGTAGCATTGGCATCAAAATTTCAATTTTTATAAAACTCTTGAAAAGGCCAATTTGTAGAACATTTATTTTGTAATGATTTTGTTAGCATGTTGAATTCATCACTTATCCAAATTAATATCTAGAATGAATACTAAGATTAGAACCCAGAGATAGACTTTGATGAACACATGAAAACTTTGTTGATATATCTTTAATGTTCAAATTCTTTATTATAGAGGCTTATGAGTAGATTATGGTAAGAACTTGACATGCTTCTAAATTTTCCGAGCAATAATACCTAGGTTTTGAATTTAGATTCTAGAATTAAATTAGTGAGTTAGGGTTTCATGTTGCAAGCTTGAAAAGGTTGATAAACTATTGCTAGGGTTTGATATACATGATGAGAAAAAGTCTCATGATTAGAAAATTTGATGTAACTTGAGCAGAGCCATTGTGGTAGAGAACGTGAAAGTTTTTATCCTTGGGGGAAGGCATAACAATAATATTGAACATATTATTATTGGCTAGTGTGGGAAGCCGATGTATTTAGTGCTTGCTTATTGAATCATGGTTACATGGTTGATGGCATATTGATGATTTGATTGAAGATATGATTTGATGTGAAAATTGGGTAAAGGAATAATTATTTTTGACAATTGATATTAATAACCAATATTTGAGTTGCAGATTGAGTAGAGGAAGATTTGGTTGACTTAGATTGTATTGCAATTTGTTGATTATGAGCATAGGTGGATCCAGTTTGAAAATTGTGAAGCTTGGTCCACCAGCTGATTAGGTTGGTAGGGTGGTACAAAGTAAGAAAGTAGAGTCTCCTTTAGGTTGGAGCCTGAGAACACTTCAGGGCGATAGGGTGGTGCTAGCACAGGTAGGAACCTACATAGGGCATTAGTGCGTCCATCCAGTTGCAATAGGTAAATAGGGAATTGTTGCGTCCTTTAGGTTGGAGCCTATAAACCAAGGAATTGGAGTGTCCTCCTAGTCGTGGTTGGTAAATCAGGGTGTTGGAGCATCTTACAGGTTGGAGCTTGTACACTAGGTTGTTGGAGAGACCCTCAGTTGGAGCTGAAAATATTGATGTACATTTTATTGAAAGACAAATATTAAAAAGAGTTCGGTGGTTTTTGTCCTGGAGGGGTCCACCTAAAAATATTTGTACCTACTATATTTATTATTGTGCATCGTTGAATAGTATTGATGAATGTTTATATTTATTTGATGCTAATAAAAAATAATGCTCTATGAAGTTAAAGATATACTAATTGATAAGAAATAATGATTTACCCCCCTCTCAGTATTTACAACAATCAATCTACAAGAATAACATGGAATATCATCAAATCCAGCATTTCAGAAAAAGGGAATACTCAAATTGACAGTGAATTTGAAATCAATCTAGATGCATGGATAGAACATCATCGAATCCAACATCTCAAAAAGGAGATTATACTCAGATTTTAGTTATTTTTATATGCATGACTATTAAAAAGACAAGCCAAGGATTGCGTAGATTATTGATATGTTGTATGTACTTGAGCATTCACAAGACATCTTAGGGAACTAGTACATTACCAATATGTTGTATGAAATTGCATAATCTATTATATGTGCAAACACAAGTTAGATTCGACATGAAATGATTAATCACAATATCCTTAATAAATTGATCATCAAAAATGTCATTTAACATAATGCGAACCTATTTTGCAGGACATGTGCTTCTCGAAGCTTTCTTGTTACAAACCGAAATTTCATCGAGCGAGTTGGCTTTGACAGACAAGGTTCGATGACCTAAATCAATACATTGCATATTATTTATGACTTATGAAAAAAAGCAATTACTATCCAATGGTTGTGATTGTGTAACCAAGATCTATGGCCCAAAATGAGTGTGCCCCCCTCTAACATCAACAAGTGGCTTGTGAGGGAGGGGTTTGCATGCCAGGTTCATCCTACCTCCGCCGATGGCCTATGTTGATGTTGATGAAATCCAAAACTTTTGTGGATTATGGGGTGGGTACCCCATGACATCACATAGGAGGGGGGGGGTTTGAAATCACAGTCCCCCCTCTACTAGAACCTTTTGTTGCAAACAATACTTATTGGACTTTGCATGTGGCATGGTTATGAGCACCCTACAAAGATCAATGAACAAGATGGCGTATTGACCTCTCAAAGGGAAGGGAGTTAACTACATCAAAGGACCCGATAGATCGTATGGACCCCACCATTTTGATGATGTAGAACTTCTTGATTAGGTATAAGGCCCTTTATGAATTGGCTTGAACCATTTCATCTAGTGCCTAATATGCCTTTCGATGTCCATCAATCAATGGATATTTTTATTTTAGAATTGACACCTCTTTTATGTGTCCTTACTATCTAATGGTTGTGATCACCTAACTAAGATCTATGGCCCAAAATGAGTGTGCCTCCCTCTAACATCAACAAGTGGGTTGTGGGGGAGGAGTACGAATGCCATGTTCATCCTACCTCCACTGATGGCATAGGTCGATGTTGATGAAATCCACAACTTGTGTGGATTGTGGGGGGTACCCTATGACATCACATAAAGGGGGCGGGGTCTACAATCACGGTTCCCCATCTGCTAGAACTTTGTGTTTTAAACAATACTTATTAGACTTGACACGTGGCATGTTCATGAGAACCCTACAAAGATCAATGAACAAGATGACATATTGAAATCTCAAAAGGAAGGGAGTTAACTACATCAAAAGACTCGATAGATCATATGGCCACCACCATTTTGATGATGCGGAACATCCTGATTAGGTATTAGGCCATTTATGACTTGGCCCAAACTGATTCCTCTAGTTCCTAATACACCTTTTGATGTGCATCAATCAATGTTGAAAACCCCTTGTAACAATAATTTCGACGGAGATCTTCTTGTAAAATATAAGAAATTCCACCCTTTCTTGTTAAATTTCTCTAACAACACAATATCTAACATGTTTGAAGTTCCTATGAAAATTATATCTCAACCTCATGGAGGATCCTCCTTTGGTATTTCCCTTCTAGCACAAATTATTCACAATTATAGTCTCATATGTGTTATGTGATTGCTTTGGTTCATGAGTACTATATGCAAACAACTATCCCAATATTTCTTTGTAATTTATTTTTGGGTCTCATTTATTTCAAGGTAAATCAATAAAATATTCTAATTTGTATAATTTTGTTTTTGAATCTAACAATTTGATTCCGATAAGTTCAAGTTGTAGGTTTTTCCACCAACCATGTCATTGTATTGTAAAACCCCATTTCCTTTTCAATATGTCTATATTTTTCAAGAAAGTAGTTCAGAATGTTAGGCTATCTCCACAATTCAATACTTTGGATAAACAACATCTATCAACTTTGATTTGGTAGTTTCCAGAGGTTAATGTGATATGTTGAGAACACTATGGTCCCATATATTTATATTGTTCGAACCTCATACAACATAATTTGAAACCCAATGTCAAAACATTTTTCACCTCCACACATTAAATCACATCTATTGTTACAATGAGTGGCATTTCAATTTCAAAACATTTTTCACCCACGCACATTAAATCACATCCATTGTTACAATGAATGAAATTTTCAAAGTCATAACATTTTTCACTTGTGCACATTATATCACATCCCTTGTTACAATGAATGTCATTTTAATTATAAATACCTTTAGTGTAGGTTTAGTAAAGAGTTCTTCAAACTTCATCTCAAAGATTTCCTAAAGAAAAGAAGAGATCATTCAACTCCGCCCAAGTAGGTTTATAAAGATGGGAAAGCATTATTAATATAACCCAAATAGAAATAAACTCATTTGTGAAAAATCATAATCCAGATAGAAAGTAGCTCATTTTTGGAAACTTATAGCTCGTTATAATTTTAGATAGCTCAATTGTGGAAACTTATAACTCATTCTGATTTTAGCTAAGGGAAATATTTTATGCTAAGACAAAATTCAAGAGGGGAATTTCACAATAAATAAAACCTCAAACCTCATTTAATGGAAAGAGGAGATTGAAACAAATATTTTTTCTTGGATTTCATTTCTTTTTTGTATGTCGTTCATGGTCCCTGGAGATCAATGACTGCTACATTCATAGAATATTTGTACTAGGGAAATCTACCCGAAAGGATTACTTCCTGCCAGCTCAACCATGAAGTTAGACTCTTAGAGTGTCAAGATAAATTAACCTGTTACCTCTCAATAGAAGAGGTGCTTTAATGACGGGGAATCGATGAATTGAGCCAATTTTTTTTTTTTGATGTGGTTCATGAACTCCACAGATCAGTGACTGCTACATCCACATAAGCAATGTTCTGGGAAAATCCATTTGAAGGAATGACTTCCTGTGATCTCATTAACGAAGCGTAACCTTGAGAGCATCAAGGAGAATTGACCCCTCAATAGCGAGATTCTTTAATGATGGGAACTCGACCAATTGAGTGAACCCTCGGGGTAGATTTCAGTAAATAACTATAGTAGCGATGTTTCTTCAATTTTTCTTTTTTCCTTTTCATATGTTTTTCTTATTTCCAACTCAAATATTTAGTTATTTGTATATTATTTTTACCATTTCCATTAATTATAAGTTTTTTTTTTCTATTTTTTTCCTTTGTAATTTTTCCCTTTTTCACCTTTTTCAACATTTTTCTAATTTTTTTCCTGTTATCATTTCAACTTTACTATTATTTATCAACTACTACCACTCTATTTTCTATTTGCAAAAATTCATATAATTGTAATCCAACAAAAATAATTTGAAGATCACATAATATTTTTTTATTTTATTTTATATTTCATCTCTAAAAAAAAAAGCACTCTTGAATGCACAAGTTTCCTATGGGTTTATAAAATCATGACGCCCATTGCATAAGAAATCATTGCCATTGAATTGAAACAAATCTTACTATTAGTATAAATTGTTCTTTGCACCTTGTTATTCGACCAAGCTAGGATTAATAAATCAATTAGAGAAGTTATTAGAGATACATAGTCTAGACACCATAAGAATAGAGTGGATTCCATGGAAGTTCACACATATATTGGTCACAGGCATGCTATGAGGCTCGACTAGATGCCATGGGATATTTTGTTGGAAGGCTTAACAAGGGAATTATGTTCTTCTTTAATCATACAAACATGGGAAGTAGGAGGTCAATCCTCCTTTGGCAAGAGTCGGCTAGTGCTCATGTTCCCTTCTCATACTGCACCAATCCCTTATTCTTTTCAACCCATGAAGATGTCAGAATCAGACACTTGTCCTTGAGAAAATCACATGACTTGTTCACCAACACCATGTTGTGATTCCTCCCAAACTTCAATGGCTTATATGCCCCTTTCCACCTTGCCACAATGTGTAGTTGAGGCTGCATGTTGTGCCAATCACCAGGGTCCTTTGAGTCCTTTATAAATGGAGTATTTTGTGTGTCGATCTCCAAATGATTCCCTCCATGCTCAAATCTAAAAAACTTTAAAAAATGAAGGCAATCACTAGAATGTTGGGCTTTCTGAAAAGGGAGCTAAACCAACTCTACACAATATCAAAGACATTGAGAATTGAAAGGGTTGCGCCTGGGCTATGGTCGCATCCTCATCCTTCTAAAACTCGTAAATCCTCTTGATCTCTGCCAAGATTTGTTCCCTGGCATTGGTTTTAGTAAATAGAGACTTGGGGTCCATTGAACTATAGATGATGAACTTTGTGGAAAATGTCTTTCTTCCTGAAGTTACTACTACCACAAAACTTGGAATTGGGATCATTGTTGAATGTGTCATTGGTGGCCTATGTGAGGTCTCCATAAAGGAATATGGATTCTCTCACATCATTGTCCAGAATAGGATAGTTGAAGTCCATAAATTCAATTGAGTAGCAAAGTTAAAAATGTATTCACTCACATTGTTAAATATCACCTTGCTTGAATGCATGTAAATTACCATATTTCCACAAGACAAGCCACTGATTGCAATGGTGTCATCCACTGTAATGATGGTATCAGAGAAAGAAAATGATGAACTATGCCATTTAGATCGCTTATGGGACTCAATCATCAAAAGAAGCAACAAGGAATGCAACACCAACATCGACGGAAATGATTTGGATCGATTAGAAAGTGAAACCCACTGTTCAAGTCTTAGAGCCATCCATTAACCCAATCAAATAATTTAACTATTTTCTTTTTTAAAAACTAATTTAAATTTCTGAAAAATATGAAAAAAATATCCCTCCACCAGGAGTTATTTACTCACATTAACTATGTTTAACCAATAAAAAATGGTAATATTAATTTTGAAAATTCGAAAAAAAATATTGTAATTTAAATAAAAACATAAATAAATTGTATTTGCAAAAATTTTAGGTTATCTTGCAAAAATTGACAGATTAATTGTTACACATTATTTTGTCACATTCATGGCAATTGATGTTGTACCCTTATCCTTTTCCATCCGAAGCATAGTTTCCATTAATCCCTGAAGAAGATGGAAGAAAAAATTACTCTAGAAGATAAGAATCTTGTGAAAATGCCTTTAAAAACCCTAATTTCAAAGGATATCACAAGTTGGACTATGATTAACTATGACATTGCTAGGTTTTCACATGTTTTATATCTACTGAGTTGTGACACTATTGCACTTTTCCTATTTAAAAGGCGTGACAATATTTGAACAAATGTAAAATTAAAAAAGGGACGAAAAACTTCTATTTTAGAAGCCTTATCAATGACATCTCCTCTGAATGGTGTGGATCTGACTTACATCCTTAACTTTTTGGATCTCAATCTCCATCCCTTATCCTCCTCCTATCCTTTCCCAAGATTTCAAGTACAACCATGTCCCATTGAGATGGCTAGTTAACAAATCTCAAGAAAGCTCTTGGCTTAGTGAAACTCTACTGAAATACCAACCTTTTGATCACAAGAATTTTGAAGGCAAGGCATTGAAATGAAGGAATGAACTGGAAGGGGTCCTAAAACATCAAGGCTCAGGTTGTAACCACTTCTTTCATGATTAATATAATTATACATTTCCTTCTTATAAATATTGTTTACATTTGATGGTTTTTATTACATATGTCCTTGATCATACGTATAGGTATTTATTCAAATCATATTTGTATAGATGTGCTTTGATCTCCTATTTGTTTATTCTATATGTAGGTATCTTCTTCACAAATACTAAAGACAAATATGGAAGCTAAGTATTACAAGCACCTAGAGAGGAAAAACGTTGATTAACAAGGTACAAATCACTCATCACATTGTTTCTCATCTATGATTTGATCATTATAGACTTAGGGAAAGTCTTCTATTCTTATTTGTTTTGTTCTAGATTAGGGTTCTAGATCTAGGGAGAATGCTCTTGTCCACAACGAGGATTTGTCTATCAACAAAATTGGTGACCATACTAGGGAACGATATTCAGATTCATTTTACTTGATTATGCCATTATTTCCGTGAGTATTTATGCTTTTTGAGTCGCTGGAGAGCCATGTATGACTCTTAAACCACATATCTATTTACATCTTAGAAATAATTTTTTAATTTTCTTGTTGTTTCCACCTATCGCACCCTTCCATGGGGAACAATGCAATACTATCATACTGTGGTAGATTAGAAATCATGATACAACCTGTCTATGGAATTGTTTTGACTGCAACCTATGACACTTCCTGAAAAATTAAAATTTTCCTATGGTTTCCCTCACATTGATCTTAGATATGCTTTTGATGTGGTTTTGAGTTTGTTCATTGTCTTTTCACATTGTGAAATTTTCCGATCCGGTCCTTTTTCTGTGCTTCTTTACCATTTTGTTTGAGTGTGGGTTGAAGTGTTTGTAGGTTTTAACCATGTACTTAAATTACCTGCAAAAAAATTCTTAAAAAATAGAAAATAAATAGCGAGAAACACAAAATAAATACACAAATATTTTTCCCTAGATCCCAAAACTGGGAATACCAGATTGATTTTTCATTATGTTCCTTTCAATGTTACAATACATATATATACTTGTCGAAGCATTCATAAACCCCAATCCATTAACCCTGGATTAGAACATAACCATATTTCCCTATACTGGATCTATAAAATACCATGACTGGAAAACCATCATGCCTAAAACCATGTACAAAACCCATACACAAAACCATAGGTAGGTTCACCCACCTAATATGGGGTTCCTTTTTTCTCGGGGTGGTTACCTAGACCTTGTGCACGGTGGCTAGCGCCTACTTTAAACGCCTCGATAGGGGGGCTGTGGCCCCCCTGTGACCCCCCTGATGCACCTGATAAAACAAACAAATGGGGCTATCAATCCCCCTGTGCCCCCCTAGCACGTGCGACTAGTCCTGGAAATACTATATCACCCACCCAAAAATGTTTTTCTAATTTGTATTGATTTTTTGGGTGCACATTTTGTTTGCATCTTTTTACTCCATGACTTACATCATCATTGAATTCTTTCATCTTGTTTGAAAGTAAGGAAGAAAAAATTACACTTTTAATTTTTTTAGTGCATTTGGAAAGCAAAGAAAAAAAGAAAAATCTTACATTCTAGTTCATGGGTGGACTATTTCTTAGCTTGCATTTTTAAGAAAAGTAAGTTGCATTTTTTCTTAAATTTCCCCATTACACCCGAGGGGGCAGGTGCCCCAGGAATCATG
Organism: Pinus taeda; assembly: GCA_000404065.3. Taxonomy (NCBI): domain Eukaryota; kingdom Viridiplantae; phylum Streptophyta; class Pinopsida; order Pinales; family Pinaceae; genus Pinus; species Pinus taeda. Next base: position 123,689 of record APFE031648123.1, read on the forward strand.
TATCATACAATTTCTTTGATTTGCATTCAAAGACAATTCGCATTTCTTTCATTGAATTTTACACTTGTTTCTTTAATTAAAACCTATTACTCCTTATTGTAGCTAGAATTCATTGAAGTGAAAAGGTTGCATTTTCATTTTGTGCATTTGAGATTTTTGGGTTGTATCAAAACACCATTTTTTTCCACTCCATATACCTATTGAGTAAAAAAACCATAAAATTAATGTTTAATAAAATTAATTCAACATTTTTTCATTTCTCTGTTAGCACATCTACATTATATTAGGAGTAGGGCCTTGGAATAGGTGGTCCAATGCTACAAAACAAACCTAGAATCTTGAGTTAGGGAGTGAAAATCCATTTACTGCATCACATTTCTAGGAAGCTCCTCTCACACAGGAGTTAAGCACAAGGTCACATTGAGCCTAGTGAAATAATCTACCCTACTTCATTGGTCTTGGTGGGGTTTATTTTGATGTATTACAAGCAGTGTTATAAAACACTTGGGGATCACTTAGGAAGACTACCCTCACTTTTAGGAACCTCTTAAGGGGATTTTTTGGTTTATTACCCCACCCTTTCATGTATGTTTGACTGTCAATTGTCCCCATAGGCCAGGTTGCTTTAGGTGGTGACCTTAGTGGATTTTATCTTAGGGATCATACATAAGGTGATGGTGAGGGGGGACGTCCTCATTGTACCTAGGATAAACAATGGTCAAACTCACTTAGGCCCTCCTAGAGGGTCCTCCACGATATGTGAGGGTACTTGCACCAAGCTTGGATTGTTAAGTAGGTCATCATCATGACTATTCTATCACCAAATAGTGTGGTCACTTTTCATATTGATATCATGATGTTGGATTTCATCATCAAATAATGTGGTCACTGGGAAGGTTTGTGTGTTTGCTTCCTTAGATTTGCTAGTGTGTTCTATCTTTTTTCCCATTTAGTAGACCTTAGGCTGAGTCTGATGGAAACAACAAAGTCTACCAATCAAGTAATCCCTTTTAACATGGATCCTGTTCATTTTCCTTGATATGGAAATATTGGTCCTCCTTACATGGCTAAGTTTTCCTTTCTTGGATTCCCTATAGGTTTACCGCTATGGTTGTTTTCAACTTTGCTAGTACCAAAAACCCATGCTGCTCCTCAAATGAGTTCTTTTTAGCCCCTTATTTTTATTGTTAGTTTAGCCCCCTTATTGTTATTATTGTTCCCCATAGAAGCCCACTATTACTATTGTTGTGCCCTTACATTATTATTCTTATGTAGGCTCTGCTTATATTGTGACCCCTTAAACTCCTATATATACAGAGGAGGTCTTATCATTTGTATAATAAAATAATTGTTCATTTATGTAATGTAAAGGAGGTTTCCCCCTCGAAGAGGATAATTTTTAAGTCGTTGATCTATCTTTTTGTGAGCTGGGTACACAACATTTGGTATCAGAGCTTTGGATTCTAGGGTTTCGCTCCTGCAAACAGGTTATCATAGAATATAGCTTGTTTTATATGAAGGTTAAGAAGTTGAATTTTTTACCACGAGGAGAAAAATTCTTGTAAAAAATTCAGATCTTGGTTTGCTATATTTTTAGAGATATGCTCCAAAGAAGTTAGGGTTTTTGCATGCTCCAGAATTTTGTCTCAAATAGGTGACCTTGGGAAAATTGCCATAAATTCCTCTATGAGCATCGAATTTTAATTTTGTAAAAAGTGGCTGAAAGTGAATGAATTGTAGTATCGTTTATATCATTTTTAGGGCCAAAGGGCACAACAATGACACATTGAACTCCATACAAGTTCGCTCTACAATACCCATCCTTAATCAGGCCATCGTGGGAGATTGGGCATAAATTTATTTTGAAGAATCCAAATTTAGTTTGGAATGTGGAATTGGAAATAAGACTGATAGGGATACCACAGGAATTAATTTTAAATACTGGAGATCCGAAATCATAGATATACAACAATTTTAATATTGAGCTCCTAAAAAAAGGAAAAAAATGTGTATATTTTAATTCTGCATAAGTTTTGTTTGAAAAATTGGTTTGAAGGGATTCAAAGGGAATATTGAAGCATAGATATCAATATTTGGCTCTAAAATTCCTCCCAAACAAAATAATTCTACACCCATTAAGCCCTCAAAAAGCTCTACTATGATGCATGAAGAGGAAGAATTGCAACATGATATATCAAAGTTACGAGACCAAGTGCAACAAATGTCACTCTCATAAAGAGAAACCAAATATGAAATGGAGGGATTAAAAGGGGACATGGATGGTATAAACGGAAACATAAAGGTTTTTAAGGTAGACATGGATGCGATGAATGTCAAGTTGGAAGTGTTAGTGTCAGTATTTGCATACTTCCATCAGGGATCAAAATTCACTCTTTCCATTTTCATTTTAGCGGTCCCATACTGAAAATTTTGCATCATTCCATTAGGTCATGATATACTGATTCACTGATGGTTGTTTTCTCTTTAGAAAATCTAAATTTTTCCCTCATAGAGTATACTTGCTGATCCTTCTTCAGATTGTCTTTAGTTATGGTTTCATAATCAATTTGCAATCATGATTCCATTAGGTCATAGGGCATTATTTCATTAGTTCTTAGGGTTTTCACCACTAAGGTCAAAACTTTGATGTTAAAAGGTAAATAAAGGTCAACACGGGTATGAGGATGAATGATAAAATAAGCATGATGATTTGTAAGTCATAAGCTACTGAGTTATTATTTTTTTAAACCTAATGTAATTTTCACCTCAAAAAACATGTTTTTGAGGTGAAAACAAAGTATTTAAAGTTTATTTGTATTTCATATGTAATTTTAAGTTCCTATATGTAATAATAGATCTCAACTGCACCAAAGCATTTCTCCTTGCTGCAAGACAAACAAACACAACACACTTCAAGTCAAATTGAGCATTCATCCACCTGTCAAAAAGGAAAGGGTCAAAAAACCAAGAGAAATTAAATGAAAAGGTGAAAGTGACAAAAAAACATTAGCAAAGCGGGTTTGAGGAGCTAAAGATTAAATTCAAGGGTGTATATATATATATATATATTCTTGCCTTAATATCTTCATTATTTCCCTTTCACCCTACATTCAGCAAACACTAGCAGTGATTTTTACACAAATCAACAAAAATGGTGAAGGCATTGCGTGTTTCCTCTTGGTGTTGTGCACTTCCTTCAGGCACTGCGCACTCCACAGAAACGCTGCACACTTCCTCTGGGTGTTGCGAGTTTGGCCAATTTTGCCCATATTCATTCTTCAACGTTCCTAATACCTCCTCAAACTTAAAAAGAGAATGTATCCTCTTCAAAACATCATTTTCCCTCTCCTCAAAGGTATTTCCTCAATGTTTGAAGAATGAAATCAAGGCTGGTGTTAGTCTTACATTCAAAACCCTAGTTTTTCTCCTAAACCCTAATTTTTGCAAGCAAGCTTCCCATTTTCCAAAAATACCTGATCAATACCCTATATCCCTTTTCAAAGACCTCTATCCCTACACCCATCGAACTGCCATCTACCTTTCCCTGTTATTTTTTCCTTCCTAAACACTTGCATTCCCCTACCATTTACTTAGGGTTTCACAACAAAGACACCATGGCTGATGAAGGATATAGGCCACACAGTGAAGAAGAGGGATCAGGCAGAGAGGGAAACATAGAGCAGAGAAGGCCACATAAAGGAGGGAAAATCCACAAGTTTGAGCCCATAGATCTCAAAGAGCTCCTAGCTTCTCCTATGACAGTGACATCCTTCAAATGGTTAGGGTGTTTTAAGTTTTGTGAGCAGGTCCAAGCTGTCCAGTACCACCATGAGTTGACTAGGATTTTCATAGCTAAAATTCAATATAACCAAGTCACTCTTGTAGGCATAACCTTCACATTGTCTGCTACCATCATATCAGCTGCCATCGAGATTCCAAAAGTTGGGGGAAAATGGTTCAAGCAGGGTGAAATAGAAGCGCATTTTTATAAACCATACATCAAACCTAGGTACATAAGTGAAAGAAAATGCTATTTCCCTTTCTCATACCTCCTTGACAGATATGCACCTATGATGAAGATTATAATGAAGTATTTTTCATGTGAGGGTAGGTTCTCCAGGGTCTATTCTTACCACACTCGGTTACTTATGCATTTCACTAGGGTTAAAATGCCCAATATACCCTACTATATTTTCAAGAGTGTTGAGAAGATGGCTTACATTTCCCAAAAAAGAGAATACAAAGATCAAATGAAAATCTTATTTCATCATTCCCTCATAAAGATCATAGTTCTTTATCACCTTAAAGAAATTAACATTGTATGGAGTACATTTATAGCTAACCCCATTTTCACTCAAGTTTCCACTCAAAATGTTCAAGGAATTCCATCATCATCTCATCCACCATCACCTCCATTATCACCATTCCATGGACCTATTCTTTCTTCTGACAGGGAAGAGGACAGTGACAAAGAACAAAGTGATCAGGGTCAAAGTAGTAAGCCCGGAGGGACTGATTTAGGTATTATGGTGCACACCTGTTAGAGGGACAATTGGAAAGTGTTTTCCCCACAGATTTTTGGAGAGGCCTTGCTCCCTTCATCAGCAAAGCAAGTACAAAAAGGAGAGGAAAAAATGGTTGAAATAGAAATGCAAAAACAGGAAGAAGACCCCCATGAAATTGAGCAAGATTTTGATTTAGTGGACTTAGATGAGGAAGATGAAAAGGAAAAAACCAAATGATCCTCAAAGAGCAAGAAGGATTGATAGATGAGTTGTAGGTGAATCTACAAAGATAAAAATACATTATATCTTTTTATGAACAGGAAAATAGGCAAATGGAGACCAAGCATGAGATTATGGAAGTTCAGCTCATCAAAGCTAAAAGGGAAGCTGAAAAGACTAAAGTCCAACTTGAGTAAGCCTATGGTGACTATGGTGAGCCCATGGAGGAAAAAATGCACACGAGGAGGCTGAGGACTAGAGGCCTAAAGTGAGCTTTGGAGCTTGAAAGAGAAAAAGAAGCTCAACTTGCCAACCAACTCACCTTAAATGAATAATTTGGCATAATGATGAATGAGAATATGGAATATTCGCTTGAGAGGTCTAACACTCATCTTGATGACCTATTAGCTAAAGCTAATAGAGATATGGAGGTTCAAAGGAGAATGGCCAAGTATTATGCCATGAGAAACAAAATTGCTAGAGCTAATCTCAAAAGGGATCATGCAAAAATTGAGGCCTTTACTCATCAGAAGGATAAGAACAAGCTTGACCTATTGGTGGAGGGTTCTCTCCATGCTTAGTCACTTTTAACATCATTTATGCCAACCATTTTTCAAGACCCTGAACTCCATTTTTTGCTTTTAGCATTTCCCGTTTTCCTCAGGTAATATTTGTATCAGTCCCTTGGTCAAATGCGCAGTGCCTAGGGCAATGCGTACTTTTTTGGGGCATCTTTTGGAGGAGTGGCCACCACCATTGGATTCAAAAGACCATATACGCTCAAGAAAATCATGTTTCCATATTTGAAAGTCAAAACTACTAGGTGGAAAAGGAAAAAAAACACCTAAAAATCATGTTTCTGCCTATTTTCTGAGCCAGGCGCTGCACGTTTGAGAAATCTTGGGAGATTGCAGTTTTGGAGGGGAAAAGCAAGCTCAATTTGGGAACTAGGGGTATATTTGGAAACTATACAGGATAATATTTCCAATTAGCTATCCTAATCTGGATTTGGACACCAGGAAGGTAGTCAAAACTTACCCTGAAGATGGCACTACGCACTTCCTTTAGGCGCTGTGCATTTGACACTGGCACTGCGCACTTGACATGTAGCCAATTTTTTCACTGTTTCTCTTAGAAAATACTTTTCACTTGTGGGATTTTGATTTTTCACTGATTTAATTCATAATGATGATGTAATTAAAGTGTGTTTTTGTTACCTAGAGTCAATACATTAGATGAATGGCCTAAGTGGCATGTAATGAACCAGTTTGCTTCATATTAGGGATGATTTAGTTTGACCACCCTAGTCTTTAGCTATCACTTCATTCTTTTGTGCAACTTTTCCTCCTCTCATCGATTCAACCCCTGAGGCTAGGATTAGTTGTTTTGAGGCCTATATCATGTAGTTTCTCATTCATTTTACGGGTTGGACTCAGTTCGATGCTCAGAGCTTGATTATACACCTTTGTAAGCAATTTGGCAGGAGATTAATAAGAATTGCAGCTATTTTTATGGGATCCCTATGGTATGGAGTTCTAGTATAGTTTCTTCTTCTGTGATTATATGTTTATATGTTTTATGTATTCCATCAATGATTTCATTGCTTCTAGTTGAATGTTTTCAAGTTTGATAGGTAGAATCCATTGCATCAGTGCTCTGCCTTGGGAAACCATTCACCATTTCATGTTTTTTGCAGTCCAAGAAGGATCCATGATTGTCACATGCCCTTGTTAGCTTCTCACCAGTCTAAAACATCTCACCCCATCAAGCCCAAGAGTGCTAAAGCCTATACCTACCTTGCCCATAGAACACCCTGCATTTCTGACCTAATTTCTCAGACCTAAACTGCCCAGCTCCTCCTGATCTAGAAAAACCTCTACAAAATCAAATCAAAACTTTCATGCTACTATACCTAGCCTAAAATCCTTTACCTGATCCAGTCATCTTGACTGAGATCCTTATGGAGAGAGTCCTCTCTAGGCCTAGTAGTGCTAGCTACTTGGCTAAGCTTGGTTTTTGGTTACCCTGGCATTGCCTCCCTTCAGCTTGAGGTCAATCTAGGTGATAACATAGTGGAAACCATATTGGGGAATGAAAGATTAATCATCCCAGTAATATCTTTCATTTAAATTCTTGAACCTTGGATGATGAGTTTTAGAATTTACTAGGCTGAAATAGAAAGTTGTAAAGCAATATAGAAAACTTTGAAATTTGACCACACTGGCTTCAAGGAAGTACACTACGGCCAATCCAGATCGAAATCTCACCCCAGTAGTGGATAATCATAACTTGATTTGAAGAAGACTCAAAAGACAATAAATTACAGTCAGCTTAACACCTTCGATAAAAAAGTAGATTCCTGCTCGGATGAGTGGTTGTTCTTAGAAGATCTCCCTTTTGATTTGTTGCTTGACCTTTCTCTATTTAGGACCAAATCTGAAAGTGCACTTGATGATATAGTTCTAGACCTAGAGTTTATTGTAGATCTTGAAATTCAAAAGGAAAACTGGTCAATTGATGAGTATATCCTAAATTCTCCTCAATCATTCCTTACTACTGCTAAGATCCTTGAGTTTTCTGAACCAGCGTCCACTACCCTCAGTTCATCATTATTCCCATCAACCTCTGAAGTTCATTCCCAACCTCCATTTATACCTACACTTCCCCTTCGACCTATCATATCCCATCAAACACCTATTATCCCTACTACTCCATCAAACCACTCCATTAACCCCTAGTAGCCCAATCGTTGTTTCAAATCCACCTCGAGTCATGGCTACCTGGTATGCACCCCTTGTTTTCCCTCAGAATATTGGCGCTATGCCCGCTAATTACCAAAGTAAAACACCTCTTTTTGATGCCACTCAAAACATTATAGCTTAGCAACATGCTGATAAAATGAATGACTTCTTTGACCTTCATGAGGTAGAGATAGAATATGTGACTATGAGATTGTTTGTCTAAGGATTTGGAGGTGAAGTTCGAAAATGGTTCAGAGATTTACCTACAACCTCTATCACCACTTTGCCAGTCCTACATAGGAAATTCTTGGATTGGTTGGAGGTAAAGAAGAATCCACTCCAAATTTTGTCTAAGTATGAAAATATCAAAAGAAATGTTGGTGAAAGTGTGCAAGATTATTGTGTGAGGTTTAATGCAGTATATAATGCTATTCCAGCCAACATTAAACCATTGGAGTGGTTAGCTTTAGTCAATTTTCCAGATAGTTTCAATACTGATATGGCATATTAGTTACGGGAACGTGATCCCACCGCACTAGAAGACATGCAGAAGAATGCTATAAGTGTAGAAGCAAATCTGCTAGGTAAAAGAGCAAGAATGAGATCTGAAAAGAGAGTGATCATAAAGTAGGAAGAATCTACCTTAGATGTCAAGATGGATACTTTGATTTGAACAGTGGAGAGGATGGTTGACAGGCTGACCATCACAGATAGACCTGAACCACCAATCAGGAATCCAAATTTTAGAGGACAGCAGCAACCCCAATTCCGGATCAAGCAGAGGGGACAAAAGGCACCAGACCAAACATCACGACAACAGTAGATCAGAACTCATTTGCAACAGAATTATGTCCAGGGTATGGAAGAAGAAGATGATGATGATCTGGTAGTTGAAGCAAACCATTTTTTCACTGCCGATGGTATGCCCATTTTTCTGATGAAAGATGAAGAATATGCGAAGGTTCTAGACATTCAAAGGGATGAAGATTACATGTTAGAAAATGATGCAGTTTTGGAAGCTGAGTCTGATGATTATCAGCAAGGTTATATGAATGCTTTGACAGCACAACAGAGGCAGTATTCTTTGAGGAGCAAAGATGTACTGATCAATCCCATTCAGAAAAGAAAGGATCTGCAATCAAAGAATGACTCCTCAAACATTCAGAAGAAAGGGAAAGAGACTGTTGATCTGAGTTCCAGCAAAGTACCATAAAAAAATATCATTTCAAATGAGAAGAACAATCAACAAAATGCAGCAAAAGAGCAAGTAGAGAAGAAGGACATTACCGTCAAAGAGGTATAAAAAGTTTCATCCTTTAATTTAGAAAGTGAAATTTCTAAATTAAAAGTGTCCATTCCTTTAACTGAGCTGGTAAAGAATAGCAATTATAAACACCATGTATCTAGAATTTTGAAAATAGACCCTTTGTCAGGCATGGTAAATGTCAAAGATGATCATCCTGAACTCATTTTTGGTCGAGCCATAGAAGGCCAGCCTGAAGATAGTGAATTTCCTCCCCTTTATATGAGTCTTAGATTGCATGAGTACATTCTCCATAATGCCATGTTTGACTCCGAAGCTTCTCATAATTTGATGCCTAAAGCCATTATGGAGAAGTTGGGCCTGGATATTACTTAGAAATACCATGATTTGTACTCCTTTGACTCAGATAAAGTTTGTTGCATTGGTCTTATCAAAGATCTAGTAGTGTCTTTAGATCAAATTCCAACCAAAAATGTTTTGATGGATGTGTTTGTTGTTGATATTCCACCTTGATTCGGTATGCTCTTGTCTAGATCATGGGGTGCTAAACTCAAGGGCACTTTACAACTTGACTTCTCTTATGCTACCATTCCCGTTTTTGGTCAATTGAGAAAGTTATACCGAGAGAAGAAAATGAAATACATGATCACTAGTAGAGAGAAGACTGTGAATCATCCAATAAATGTTGTACATACTGATTTAGAATCATTTGTTTTGTACTCTGATAGTGGATTAAATGATGTAGATATTCATGTTGTAGAAGTAGATGATGTACCAAAAATTTCTGAAAATTTTAGGGCAGTCATTAATCAGGAAAAAAGAGAAAGCAACAAGTTCTTCTGAGCAGTCTAGACAACAACACAAGGTCAGTGAAGAGAAAAAAAATGAAGTAATCAGTCAAGGTAAGGTAGAGAAGGAAACAAAATTTCAGCATCTAGAAGATGAAGTTGGCCTTTGGAGCATGGACTTTGATGGCGCTGTGGGTAAGGATGGTGCTAGTATAGGAATTTGGATTCACAACCCTGCTTTCTAGCCTACCAAAGTCCCAAGTAATGTTAGAGTATGTTCTTGTAAGTTGGCTTTTGATTGCTCTAACAATGAAGCAGAGTATGAGGCTTTGATTACAGGTCTTAAAATTTTGAAGAAACTAAATGAAAATAGGATTTCCGTCTATGGTGATTCAAAGTTGGTGATCAAACAGGTAAAGGGAGAGTATCAAGCAAAGCATCCATAGATGAGAGCCTACAGAAATGCAACCCTAGATATTTTGAGAATGTTTTCTGAATATACCTTGATGGCAGTACTGTAGGCTCAAAACATTATTGCTAATTCACTCACCACTGTGGCAAGCAATTTGAAGATCCCAATGAACTCCAGCAACAAGTTTGAAATTCATTTCAAACACTGGCCTGCTATTCCAGATAATTTAAGGTATTGGCAAGTGTTTTGGGATGATAATGAAATCAATGCCATTTTGTAGAATGAAGGAAAGTTCAAGAATGCTTCCATTGATGATGATTGTGATACTGATGAACAAGAGATTGAGGTGAATCAGATGGAGGTATTACAAATGAAGGACAAAATTATTCCTAGAGGTCTCATACCTTTAGAGGAGCTTTTTGATCAGGATGATGTTGCAAGAAAACCGAGCTTGGTTCCTATCGACAAAGGAGTTGAAGATGTCAATCTCGGAACAGCTAACAAGCCCAAGTTTGTAAAGCTATCAAAAGCATTATCTCCCGAGGTAAAGGCCCAATATGTTAGATTACTTTCTGAATTTTCTGATGTGTTTGTGTGTGATTATTCATATTTCAAGGTGTATGACAAGGATATAATTCAGCATTATATTCCTATCAAGCCAGATCAAAAGCCTTTCAGATAGAAGTTGAGAAGGATCAATCCAAAGCTGCTGCCATCCATCGAGAAAGAGGTGAACATATTGTTCAAAGATGGCATCATTGTTCCAATCAGATTTTCTGATTGGATTTTGAATTTGGTCCCGGTACGAAAGAAGAATGGAATAATAAGGTTGTGCATAGATTTCCGGAACCTTAAGAAAGTATCTCAAAGGATAATTACCCGCTTCCAAAGATGGACCATATTCTGCAAAGAGTAGGTGGGGCATCACGAATGTCACTACTTGATGGTTACTCAGACTATAATCAGATCTTGGTGCATGAAAAATACCAAGACAAAATTGCTTTCACAACACCTTGGGGAACTTTTCAGTGTGCCAAAATGCCATTCAGATTGAAGAATGCCGCAGCCACTTTCCAGCGAGCGATGGACATCGCTTTTGCTAATGAGAAGGATGTTTTCTTGGTTGTTTATTTAGATGATTTGATGGTATTTTCTGGTTCTGATGATGAACACTTGCATCACTTAAGGATTGTCTTTCAGAAATGTAGGAAGTTTGGGATTTATCTCAACCCCAAGAAGAGTCTTTTTTCCATGGACGAGGGTAAACTTCTTCGTCATATCATTTCTAAAGACGGTATCCACATTGATCCTTCAAGGGTGGAGGCAATTCAACATATAGATTTTATGTGCAACAAAAAGGAGATTCAGGCTTTCAACGGTAAGATGAATTTCTTACGCAGATTTATACCCAATTTGGCTGAACATTTACGTGAAATGACTAATATGTTGAAAAAGGACAGCATTGTGAAATGGACTGAGGATTCCATGAAGTCATTCAATTTGGTAAAGTTTGCTTTGACCACAACCCCAACCTTGATTAGTCCTGATTACACTCAAGATTTCATTATATTTTCTTTTGCATTCGAGCACACCATGGTTGCAATATTGATGAAAAAAAGAGATTAGATTAAGGAACCCATTTCTTTTTTTAGTAGCACCGTTCGAGATGCTGCCTTGCGGTATAATATCATTGAAAAACAAGCACTGGCTCTCATAAAAGCATTAAATGATTTCATAGTGTACATTCTGCATTCACATACCATAACATATGCTTCTAATGTAGCAGTAAAGGATGTTCTAATGCAAACTGATTCAAAAGGAAGAAGAGGTAAGTGGATAACAGCAATGTTGGAATATGATCTAGAGAGTAAACCCACTAAACTGATCAAGGGACAAGGCTTAGCAAAACTGATGGCAGAATCAAATATGCATGCTTTGGACATAAATTTCATTGCAGCAATGTCTAAGGATGAGGATGGTGGCTCGCTCATTCAAGTCTCAGAAATGTTTCTCCAATCACCGTGGTATTCTGATATAGTTTATGTTCTTCAACATCTTTTTCCACCTCCTGGAATGTCAAGAAGCAAAGGTAGATCACTAAAACTCAAATCAGCAAAATTCTGCATTTTAAATAGTGCTCTTTATTGGAAAGATTCGGGAGGGGTTCTTCTTAACTGTTTGGTTGAAGACAAAGCTCAACAAGTGATGCATGATTTTCATGGAGGTGATTATGGCAATCATTTGTTTTGGAAAACAATAGCTAACAAAGTGTTGAGAGTAGGATATTATTGGCCGAATTTATTTTCAAATTTTATAAGATAGTTATGAACTGCCATGAATGCCAAGTTTTTCAAGGAAAAAGGAAGCTACTTCCTCTTCGTTTGAAACTAGTTGAAGTAAATGCACTTTCCAGCAGTGGGGACTTGATTTCATAGGGGAAATCCATCCTATATCATCAGCGTAGCACCGATGGATCTTGGCAGCTACCGATTACTTCACCAAGTGGATTGAGGCCATTCCAACAAGGCAGGCCATGGATATGGTAATTATCCAATTTTTAGAATCTAATATCTTGTCTCGTTTTGGTTTCCCTCATAAGATCATAACAGATAATGCAACGACATTTAATTCCAAGAACATGGTGGAGTTTTGCAACAAGTACAATATTAGATTGGGTCATTCCACAACATACTACCAGTCTGGCAATGGATTGGTCAAGTCATCAAATAAGTCCTTGGTGAATATAATCAAGAAAATGTTAGAGGCAAATAAGAAGTATTGTTAATGCCTTGTGGGCCGATCTTTAACCAGATATATGTTTCTCACATATACAGGGAAAGAAATGGAACTGCTAACCAGCTATCGAAAGAAGTGACGTATTGTCCTCTAGGCGAGTGGATGATCGTTGAATTTACACCAGCAGGGACTTACCAATACTTTCTAGGCCTTATATTGAGGAGGCACTCCAATGAGGCAGTAGCCTCTAACCTTATGTTGAAGCCCCGAAAATCGGGTCGACAACAAGGGGGATACCCACCCGGTCCGGACCTTGGTTGGCAACTCCTTA
>APFE031648123.1:137061-168946 GCA_000404065.3 Pinus taeda
GTAGCAGATATCAAATGCAAACATTAATAAACCTTGATCCATCCATTCATCAAAACCACCTCTGAGGGCGCAAAAGTGCATGTTCTGAGGACGAGTTTTTGACAAATCTCCGAACCCTTCTCTAAATGCCTGAGAAGGGTTTAAATATTGCTAGCTAATTAACTTGATTACATAAATTTAGGGTTCGGTTTTCAAATGACCGTCCTTCTGATAAAGCAAACTATTTCTAAAAATTAAATCTGACTCTGAATTATTTCTGTATTTTCTCCTTAGTTTTGTAAGCACGCAACATTCGGCTGGGAAGAGTCAGCTGGTTTCCTTCCCCTTTCGTGTGTGTTATAAAAATAGAAGTAACAAGAGCTGGCACCACTTTCTGGTAAACTATAAGATATTTTAGAGAATCTCCCGCTGACTGGGTGTATACTTGGTAATAACTCAAATTTCCCTCAAACTGGTTCTGCTTTTGCTATTTTAGTTTCTGTCTTTGCGAATGACTTGATGAATCAGAAGACTTTACTTTATGAACAATTTTCTGGATTGAAAACTGCCTCCATTCTTCATTCCAGGCTTTTTGGCGTGTAAGTTTCAGGTCTTTTTGTAATTATGCTGCTTTTGTGCGCCTTTGATTCTGAGCTTCAGATGACCTATCAGTCATTAGCATCTGTTGAGTGATACTCTGGAATCTGTAGTCCTATCGTATGTGGCACCTGTTTCTGAAGAGATCTCTTTTGTGTTCTCCGAGCATTGGCGCTTTCCCCTTTTCCTTAGATGTTTCCTGCAATATTTCTTTATGTTATTTCCTGTTTTATGGTTTGCGCAAAGGAAAAGAGTAATGGTAATAAAGATTGACATGAAAGCTTCAGATCTTATGTGTGCATAATTATGACATTCACAGCGAACTGACTCTTCAAAAATAAAAAATCAGCCATTTGTACAATCATTAATTTCCTTTTTTAAGGCATGCGCTTAATTTTGATTAATGGGCAGCTTTCCTTGAATACTGCGCCGAGAAAAATTCGCGCTCATCGCAGATCGCAGATCACAGATTTGTGTTATAGTATTGTGGCATTGCAATATCGGATCATCGCAGATCGCAGATCGCACATCGCACATTGCAGATATTAGTCATTGTGTGCTACTTTACGTGATGTTTGCGATATGCGACGTCGCACATCGGCCGTCGGGGATTTTTCTTAAGTTTTTCTTTTAAGAGTCTTTCATAGTGAACGCGATGCGATTATTTTCACATTGTTCCTTCGTAGTTTATTATGCTCATAAAAGAAATGTTTCATTGCTTTTTTGCGATAACTTTTTAAGGATTTAAAACAAAAATGTTCCTAAAACTATTTGTTTGAATTTTTTATTAAGGGTCCCCATTTGCTTGGTGTTATTGCTAATATCAAGCAAAGAGGGGGGTTGTTGGTGGCCACAACACCTTATCAGCTTTTTTGATGATTTTGTACTCTTGTATATGCATTGTATATATACAGTCATCATGCTAGTAATTAGATTTATCTATGTAAGGGTGATACTATCTCTTTTTTGATGGTCTCTGTACCAATTTTGTACACTCGCTATGGGTTTTCATTATTCTGCAACTAGACACTGATGGTGGATGTAAGCCACATATAGCATATGCCTTCGGGCATCTACAGCATGTAATTTCTTTTATGAAATTATCAATTTTCTTCTTCAGGAAAAAAAAATGCCTTGTGGGCCGGTAGAGTGAGCAGTAAGAAATCCATAGGTATGTCACCTTTTGAATTGGTTTATGGTACGATACAGTATTTCCTACATCACTTGCTGTCCCAGTCATGAGACTACTACAGGAAACTGGCAACAAAGAGGATGATATTCAGCGCAGAATTAATCAAATGATTCACCTTCAGAAAACAATGGAAGAGGTTTCCCAAAACACTTTCCGGTTGCAAAAGAAGATAAAGAAGATCTATGACCGCAAAACCAAAGCAGAAGTTTAAGCTAGAGGATGTAGTGCTGCGGTGGGATGCACAAAATGAGGAAAAGGGAAATCATGGTAAGTTTGACAATCTATGGAAAGGACCATACAAAATCTTAGCCTATCAAGGACCCAATGCCTTTTTGTTAAAGGAAATGGATGGTCAGGATTGTTCAGGAGGGCTAATGAATGGTAGGCTCTTGAAGCATTACTACTTTTGAGGTTGTTTCTTGAAGTTACTACACCTTCATTGTATATACCAATTTGATTTTCCTTGAAAGTTTTCAAGTACACTCTCATTTGAGCTTGGGGCTTGAAGTGAAGGCTATAAAGTTTAAATGATTAGTGTCAAGTTTGGTTGATTTGGTTTATAGTCAAGTTTTGAGTCAGTTTGGCTGAGAGTCAGTGCTCAGTTGTATTGAGTCATTTTTCATTTTTTTTTTTTAGTTTTGATTGTATTTCCCAATGGATGAGGCACTTGGTCTACGGTGTTCTTGACACCTTCAAGGAGTTGCCATACCCAATAAGGCCAATGTTAGCGTCAGTATCTGCATACTTCCATCAAGGATCAAAATTCACTCTTTCCATTTTCATTTTAGGGGTCCCATACTGAAAATTTTGCATCATTCCATTAGGTCATGATATGTTGATCCACTGATGGTTGTTTTCTCTTCAGAAAATCTAAATTTTTCCCTCATAAAGTATACTTGTTGATCCTTCTTCAGATTGTCTTTAGTTATGGTTTCATAATCAATATGCAATCATGATTTCATTAGGTCATAGGGCATGATTTCATTAGGTCTTAGGGTTTTCACCACCAAGGTCAAAAGTTTGATATTAAAAGGTAAATAAAGGTCAACAAGGGTATGAGGATTACTGATAAAACAAGCATGATGATTTGTAAGTCATAAGCTACTGAGTTATTATTTTTTTAAACCTAATGTAATTTCCACCTCAAAAAACATGTTTTTGAGGTGAAAACAGAGTATTTTAAGTTTATTTGTATTTCATATGTAAGTTTAAGATCCTATATGTAATAATGGATCTCAGCTGCACCAAAGCATTTCTCCTTGCTGCAAGAAAAACAAACATAGCAAAATTCAAGTCAAATTGAGCATTCATCCACCTGTCAAAAAGGAAAGGGTCAAAAAATCAAGAGAAATTAAAGGAAAAGTTGAAAGTGAGAAAAAAAACATTAGCAAAGTGGGTTTGAGGAGCTAAAGATTAAATTCAAGGGTGTATATATATCTTCTTGCCTTCATATCTTCTTTATTTTCCTTTCACTCCGCATTGAGAAAACCCCAGCAGTGTTTTTTTACACGAATCAACAGAGACGGTGAAGGCACTACGTGTTTCCTCTTGGCGCTGTGCACTCCCTTCAGGCGTTGTGAACTCTATAGAAGCACTGCGCACTTCGTCTAGGCGCTACGTGTTCAGCCAGTTTTGCCCATATTCATTCTTTAGTGTTCCTAATACCTCCTCAGCCTTAAAACAAGTAACTATCCTCTTCAAAACATCATTTTGCCTTTCCTCAAAGTTATTTCCTCAATGTCTGAAGAATGAAATCAAGATTGGTGTTAGTCTTACTTTCAAAACCACAGTTTTCCTCCTAAACCCTGATTTTTTCAAGCAAGATTCCTATTTCCCAAAAATACCTGATCAATACCCTATATCCCCTTTCAGAGACCTCTATCCTTACACCCATTGCACTCCCATCTACCTGTCCCTGTTCTTTTTTCCTTCCTAAACACTTGCATTCCCCTACCATTTACTTAGGGTTTCATAACAAAGACACCATGGCTGATGAAGGATATAGGCCACATAGTGAAGAAGAGGGATTAGACAGAGAGGAAAACATAGAGCAGAGAAGGCCACATAAAGGAGGGAAAATCCACATGTTTGAGCCCACAGATCTCAAAGAGCTCCTAGCCTCTCCTATGACAGTGACATCCTTCAAATGGTTAGGGTGTTTTGAGTTTTGTGAGAAGGTCCAAGCAGTCTAGTACCACCCTAAGTTGAGTAGGCTTTTCATAACTAAAATTCAAGATAACCAAGTCACTCTTGCAGGCATAACCTTCACATTGTATGATGCCATCATATCGGCTGCCACTGAGATTCTGGAAGTTGGGGAAAAATGGTTCAAGTAGGGTGAAATAGAAACACATTTTTATGAACCATACATCAAGCCTAGGTACAGAAGTGAAAGAAAAGGCCATTTCCCTTTCTCATACCTCCTTGACAGATATGCACCTATGATGAAGATTATAATGAAGTATTTTTCATATGAGGGTAGGTTCTCTAGTGTCTATCATTACCACATCCGGTTACTTATGCATTTCGCTAGGGTTAAAATGTTCAATGCACCCTACGATATTTTCAGGAGTGTTCAGAAGATGGCTTACATTGCCCAAAAAGGAGAATACAAAGATCAAAAGAAAAGCTTATTTCACCATTCCCTCATAAACATCATAGTTCTTTATCACCTTAATGAACTTAACATTACATGGAGTACACTTATAGCTAAACCCATTTTCACTCAAGTTTCCACTCATAGTGTTAAATGAATTCCATCATCATCTCATCCATCATCACCCCCATTATCACCATTCCATGTACCTACTCTTTCATCTGATAGGGAAGAGGATAGTGACAAAGGACAAAGTGATCAGGGTCAAAGCAGCAAGCCTAGAGGGACTAATTTAGGTATGGTGCACACCTATCAGAGAGGAAATAGGCAAGTGTTTGCCCCAAAGATTGTGGGAGGGGCCATTCTCCCTTCATCATCAAAGCAAGTACAGAAAGGAAAGGAAAAAATGGTTGAAATAGATATGCAAAAACAGGAAGAAGACCCCCATGAAATTGAGCAAGATTTTGACTTAGTGGACTTAGATGAAGAAGATGAAAAGGAAAACACCAAAAAGATCCTCAAAGAGCAAGAAGCATTGATATGTGAGTTGTAGGTGAATCTACAAAGAGAAAAATACATTATACCTTATTATGAACAGGAAAATAGGCAAATGGAGACCAAGCATGAGCTTATGGAAGCTCAGCTCATCAAAGCTAAAAGGGAAGCTGAAAAGACTAAAGTCAAACTTGAGGAAGCCTATGGTGACTATGGTGAGCCCATGGAGGAAACAATGCCCAGGAGGAGGCCTAGGACTAGAGGCCTAAAGTGAGCTTTGGAGCTTGAAAGAGAAAAAGAAGCTCAACTTGCCAACCAACTCACCTTAAATGAACAATTTGGCATAATGATGAATGAGAACAGGGAATATTGGCTTGAGAGGGCTAACACTCATCTTGAGGACCTGTTAGCTAAAGCTAATAGAGATACTGAGCTTCAAAGGAGAATGGCCAAATACTATGCCATGAGAAACAAAATTGCTAGAGCCAAGCTCAAAACGGCTCATGCAAAAATTGAGGCCTTTACTCGTTAGAAGGATAAGAACAAGCCTGACCTATTGGTGGAGGCTTCTCTCCATGCTTAGTCACTTTTAACATCAACTATGCCAACCATTTTTGAAGACCCTGAACTTAGTTTTTTGCTTTTAGCATTTCCTGTTTTCCTCAGGTAATTTTTGTATCAGTCCCTTGGTCAAACGTGCAGTGCCTAGGGTGATGTGCACTTTTTTGGGGTATATTTTGGAGTAGTGGCCACCCCCATTGGATTCAAAAGACCATATGCACTCAAGAAAACCATGTTTCCAGATTTGAAAGTCAAAACTACTAGGTGGAAAAGGCAAAAAACCACCTAAAAATCATGTTTCTGCCTATTTTCTGAGCCAAGCGCTGCGTGTTTGATCAGTCTTGGGAGATTATAGTTTTGGAGGTGAAAATCAAGCTCAATTTGGAAACTAGGGGTATTTTTGGAAGCTAGACAAGATAATATTTCCAATGAGCTATCCTGAGCTAGATTTGGACACCATGAAGGTAGTAAAAACTCACCCTGAAGATGGCGTTGCGCACTTCCTTCAGGCGCTGCGCGTTTGACACTAGAGCTGTGCACTTGACAGACAACCAAATTTTTCACTGTTTCTCTCAGAAAATACTTTTCACCTGTGGGATTTTGATTTTTCACTGAAGTAATTCATAATGATGATGTAATTAAAGTGTTTTTTTGTTACCTACGGTAGATACATCAGATGAATGGCCTAAGTGGCATGTGGTGAATCAGTTTGCTTCATATTAGGGATGATTCAGTTTGACCACCCTGGTCTTTAGCTATCAGTTCAGACTTTTGTGAAACTGTTCCTCCTCTCATGGATTTGACCCCTAAGGCTAGGATTAGTTGTTTTTAGGCCTATATCATGTAGTTTCTCAATCATTTTACAGGTTGGACTCAGTTGGATGCTCAAAGCTTGATTGTACACCTTTGTAAGCAGTTTGGCAGGAGATTAATAAGAATTGCAGCTATTTTTATGGGATCCCTGTGGTATGGAGATATAGTATAGTTTCTACTTCTGTGATTATATGTTTATATGTTTTATGTATGCCATCAATGATTTCATTGCTTCTAGTTGAATGTTTTCAAGTTTGATAGGTAGAATCCATTGCATCAGTGCTATGCCTTGGGAAACCATTCACCATTTCATGTTTTCTGCAATCCAAGAAGGATCCATGATTGTCACATTCCCTTCTTAGCTTCTTACCAGTCTAAAACATCTCATCCCATCAAGCCCAAGAGTGCTAAAGCCTATACCTACCTTGCCCATAGAACACCCTACATTGACCTAATTTATCATACCTAAACTGCCCAGCTCCTCTTGATCTAGCAAAAGCTCTAAAAAATCCAATCAAAACTTTCATGCTACTATACCTAGCCTAAAATCCTTTACCTGATCCAACCATCTTGATTGAGATCCTTACGGAGAGAGCCCTCTCCCGTCCTAGTAGGGCTAGCTACTTGGCTAAGCTTGATTTGTGGTTACCCTGGCATTGCCTCCCTTTAGCCTGAGGTCAATCTAGGTGATAACAGGAAGGCTTGACAAATTTGTTGCAAGAAAGGTTTCCCAGTGGTGACAAGGTAATCCATGAAAATAATGATAAGGAAAAAAAATATGAATGATGATTTTAGAGACTCCAATGTGGGGTTATAGAACCACCACATTCCAAATATAGATATGAGGAAGTTTGATGACGAGGATTCGATAACATGGATAGTACATATGGAGAAATATTTTGATTTACATGTTGGCTTGTTGGGGCCTAACCCAGGTTCGGAGTTAATTAGCCAAACAAATCCCTATACTATTGGCCCTTTCAGCAACAGTTCGTGGAGCGCGGACTGAGGTCTCACCCGTAGTATGAGAGGGTGCTAGAACTAGGTTTCCACACCCTTGAGATGTTTGAGAGGTACAACTAGTCCTTAGTGTGTTCTTGCATGCAAGACACTTTGTGCACTTACCATTCCTCGTGGCCTGATGCACTGCCTTCACGCAACCCTAACCAGGTGTTGTGCTATGCTCTGCACTATTACCCAAGATCTTACTTATCTTCCAGCGTTAATTAATTACCTTTGCCTACCTGAATGTCTTTAAGTTATAATTAGCAATACAAAACATTCATAAACGATGGCATAGTAATTAAACAGTATACTTGCAAATTATATCCAATCATGCATTACACTAGGAAAATATACACATAATTATAGAAAAAATTCTCTTTATTGATTCTCCCAACAGTTATAGACTTGACCTGCCCTGTGCACTTAGCTACAAGGGTCCCCACACTCAGCTGTAGACTACTAGGCCTCTGCGCACTCAGCTGCAGAGCCTTCTCCTACTCTATGACCCACAAACACACTTTACACTTTGACTCAATCACTTAGACTTCTCATATTTCCTTTTTATTCATTATCTTTTTACACTTAGAGCCTTTCTCTACTATCCAATTGACATTACATTACAAAAAATAGGGTGGACAATCTTGTGACTCTATTATACTTTCATGCCCCGCACCCGCAATTCGTGGAGCTTTTACAAAAATATTCAGTCAAAACTTGTGCTTTAAGCCCCAAAACATGCCTTGGGGGGGATTCCATGCCCAACAGGCCCCCAACACAAACATCGTGACTTACACTTGAGTCACTCTGTCAGCATGAATATCTTTGCGTAGAGTCCCTCCAATTTTTCTCGAATTGTGGCAAGGTCAACAGAGCACTGAGCTACTGCTTGCCGGATTTGCTGCATACATTGTTTTGAGACCTCTGTGTTAGAAGTGCTTCTTTGCATTAGTGCGTGCACCCCCTGCATGTGTGCAAGATTGCCTTTAATTTTTGTTGTGATGGTGAAGGCCTCGTTGATCCAAGGTTGAATGCGCGCCTTCATGACTGCTTCCTTGTGTTGTGTCACATCCACCTGCTCTAACAGTGCTTTAGCCTATTGCATCCCTGTGAGCCTCTGAGTGAGGGCCACCGTCTACGTAGTTCCTTTAACACTGTCATACTACTGTTGGAGTTCTCACCCCTCTGTCTCTAAGTGATGGATGTTGGGGTCCTCTTATAGATTTGTGAGGACCTCAAAAGATTATTCCAACATGTTAGTGCAGTCTCGCACTGCATTGCCAATTTCGTCCAATCATGCTATGATAGTGCTAGCATGCTGTTATCTGACTTCCGAAGGGTGGACGACTGTGCCTTTAACTGCAGCTCAATGATATAAAGGTTCAATTCCAGCTGAACCTTTGTCGTTTCCTCTTGCACCTCATGCACCCCTGCTGCTAACTTGTCGATGCACACCTCTGTTGTTATGTCTGTTGGGATGGCCAACTCCAGGACGATTTTGCAAGCTTTGTCTATTACCTGTACCAGCTGTTTATTGTGTGACACTACTTTGTCATGCTGCAAGCTCAGTTGTTCCATATTAATTTTCTGCTCACTTAGGACTTGCAGTGTGTGGCTCTCCCTAGCTCACAGCTTTGTAGTTATCCCATATTGCAACACATATAACGTCTCTCGCGAGAGTGTAGCCATATTGACACTGAGACCCTTCAGTGCACTAACTGTAGGCCTGTCGGCCTCATTTATTGTCACTAATGCCCCTTCTAGCAGCATTGTAATATTCATTATCCGTGTGCACAACATCTATTCTGTTGCCATTGTTCCAACTGCAAGGCTAGTCGAAAGGGTACCAACCTGAGTAGGGCGCACCTATAATTCCTAAAACTGCGCTTTGAGCACCCCTAACACAATCTGGTTCTCCTGCATGAAATTTTGGAGGGCCTCAGAGGTGACATCGCGCACTACCTTGCCGATGTCGTGCAGATCACCCTCGATTAGAGTGATCAGGTCAATAGACAACTTCAATCCCTTGACCTTCTTGTGCAACCCTATCGGCTCAGTTTGTGGGTTCATGCCTCCATCTTCTTCCTTGTTATGAAACCAACTCAAGAAAAGATAGAAAAGATAGATCAACGCCTTAGAATTTAGCCTCTTCGAGGGGGAAACCTCCTTTACATTACACAAATGAACAATTCATGGATGATACGAATGAAAAGACCTCCTTTCTATATATAGGATTCTAAGGGGTCATAATATAATCAGAGCCGACATAACAATAATAATGTAAGGGCATAATAATAACAATACTGGGCTTCTGTGGGGCACAATAGTAACAATATGGGCACTACATGGGTACATCAATATAATAAAGGTGTTGTACTAATAACAATAAGGGGTTACACTAGTAGTATAGGGGCCTAACATTCCTCTTCTTCTTGCCCATGCGAAGATGACGTTTGGCCCTTGTGCTACTGTTGTGGCCTTTTCCTTCTCAGTTGTTGTCTGTGTAGCATCCTGCATCGCCTGCACTTCTATTGGTTCTGCCTCCCTCCTTCTCTTTTTTTCCAACTGTGCGATGTGCAACTTGGCCTCATCTTTCTTCCGTTGTGCCTCCAATTTCTCTATCTCCGCAATGTCTGGAGTGCACCACTTCGACGGCCATGTCTCCAAGATGTTAAAGATGATATTGTTTGTGGCTACAAAGGGTAGTGACATCCATTGTTTGGTTGGGTCCTTGCGTGCTTTAATGTAAATGCTATGGATGTCCACTTCAAATTCTGCAAAACTCTAAAGGCTGTTGTGGATAGTGGGTGACAACCATGGCTTGTGGTTAATCCCCATTCTGAGGTTCATCTCCATGAACAACCAGAAAATTTTGCTGTCGCGGATCCTAGTATCATCCTTTATGGCCCAGAGCGAAGCGCACTTCACGACCTCCAATAGATCTTTTTCAATTGTGGGGAATTGACTATCCTTTGGTAATTCCCCTACCACGAGCACTATAGACAGTAGAAGCCATGCATGGTGGAACATTTTGCCCTGTTCTTGAGCTTCACAAAAATTCTCTAAGAACTCCTTACAGAGGAACTCAGACTAGTTAAATTGGACCCCCTTCGCACACTGCTCAGCCAGTGTTACCACCGACGCAGGTACCTCATATGCATGACACTTGCGCATAACCTTACTAGCTAGTATTTGGGTTGCCACTTTCACTGTTTTGTCATTGATGTTGGATATGGCGTAGCCCCTTTTCTTCTTCGTCGGCTTGTATTTTTTCTTCATGGCCTCCGCGATGGCCAAGTCACTATTTTTCCCCTATGAGATGTTTGCAGGGTCCTCTCCTTTGCATGGAAGCCAAGAAATGTGGTGAAACAAGTCTGCCATGATGGGGATGGGCTCCTCCAGCCATAAACACCCATAATGCATTAGGCAGAGCAACTTCCTGATGATGAAAATGGTTATTGGGGTGTGGTGGAAATGCAGCATCTAGAGTAGGTTCAGTAGCCTAGCCTTTTCCACTTCGCACAACCACTTTTGCGGCTCTAATTCTGTAACCCCCACTGCAGTGTTCTGCTTGGGCTTCATGAGGTGCGAGGTCTCAAGGTGAGGGAACTTCTCGTGGTTAGCAAGGTCCCAATCTTTGAATTTTGGGCTCGGCACCCATCCCAGGTGCGTGCCCTAAAGATAATGTTCTTTGGGAGGAGCAGGGTCTAGAGTGAGCTCTTGGTCTCATCAAGGTCCTTGGGAACTCTAGCCTTTCCTTTCCGTGGGGGGACATAGGCGGGCAACTTTGTTAGGGGGTGTGCAGGCTCAATTTCCTCCTCCATGTCTTCATCCTCATCTTCTACAATGATTAGGTCCTCCAGGTCTTCATACTCTTCATCTGTATCTATGGTGACAGCTTTACCCTTCTCCTCCATTGACAACTTGGTGTGCAGTGAGTTCCACGGGGACACATGTACGGGAACCATCGGTTGTTTGTCCTTCTTGGGTCTTGGTGTGCACAGTGATTTCAGGATTTCTTCCACAATCTCGGCACCTTCCTGAGCATCCCGCTCAATCAGGGCCTACACGGTTAGTTCTATTATCTCCATAACGTCCTCAGCTATTGCCATCGTCTCCATCTAGAAATATAGCACTCGCAAACTCAGGGGCTCAATCAACGCTTGACACACAACAATCAGGGCTCTGCTCAATAGCTCAATTCGCAAATGA
Organism: Pinus taeda; assembly: GCA_000404065.3. Taxonomy (NCBI): domain Eukaryota; kingdom Viridiplantae; phylum Streptophyta; class Pinopsida; order Pinales; family Pinaceae; genus Pinus; species Pinus taeda. The sequence continues at coordinate 148,509 of APFE031648123.1, forward strand.
CCAAGTGTTGTTCGTTGGGAAGCCCTTTGTAATTTATAGCACTTTTTAAATTTGAATTTGACCACTCCCCCTAAATCCGGTTCATTAATGCTCCCTTGGAAGCAGATTTTCCCAAATCTTGCCCATAAATTGCACCTTAAATGCCTACCGCCTGCTCCATTTGGTCTCAAGTCAAGAATCCCATCATGAATAATGACTTCAACAATCACTTTTTGGCCAACCCGTGTAGTAGCACAACCCCCCATGCACAGTCGCGGACCTTGTGACTCTTTTCTTCTGCGTGTAGTTCCAACATCATGCAGCTCCCAAGCAGAATAGTTTATAGTCTCGCGCTTCCTTCCAACTTCCTAGAGCACTAAGACTGTACTTCCTTCGGTCAGTCTGGTGGTTGCACCACCTGTGTAAATTTTCATCCTGTCATTCATCATGTTTCCTAAAGAATACCCACCTTTTATTGTTACATCGGCATTGCGCACTTTACCATCTGCAATGCGTTACCCTAGTCAATATGCTTAACAATGTGCAGTCCAAGCCAAGGAATCAGACTAATCAACCTGTCATCGTGATCATACACATCCTGCCTTATCACCCTAATATTTTTGTGGAGAAAATCTTCCTTTATCTCATCCTCCAGCGTCTTGACTTTTGAGTCCACTAGAGCGCTTTTCTTCCTTAATCGTACCCTTTCTTCTTCAAGTTCTTGGAGTCTAAAATTTCCCTGTGCGATTTCAGCTTTCAAGGTTCCACGAATCGTCATATCTATCAGTGCTATCATCCGCGGTCTAAGGTCTCCAAGTACTATAGGGCTTACTACATTTTCTTCATACTCCATCCTTGGCGATGCTCGTGTGGTTAGGTTTTTGCACACAGTCCTATAAGCCCAGAGAATCGCTGGTACACACAAGTCCCAGTGAGTCTGCTTCACATTGTGGACCTTGTTCAGTGCTTCGTGCAATTTTTTAAAAGCTTCTGCGTGGATATTGTTCTGGACACTTGGTCTTTCCATACTTCGTGGTCCCAACCAGAGGGGTCATTCATGCCATTGCCTTACCCGCACCTGCTTACTATTCATGTCTCCTACCGTGAGGACGGTGTGCATTCATGTAGGTTTCGCACCATATGCCTGTATCCACCTGGATAGGCGGGTGTGTGGGCTGGTTCGTCTGTCATACTTGTCTTTCAATCGCATCTGAGGCTTCCCAAATTGCATGTGCATCACCATTCTGCATTTTCTCTAGTCCTCAAAACTTCTTTGGTGCGTACCCCACTATCTTGCGGGCGTAGCTCGCAGTACCTATTTTAGAGCATCAAAATGTTGTTGTTCTGGTACTTCTCTTCCAATTTTTTTTAGGAAGTCATTTAGCTCACTTAACCCATCATATATAGGAAGATCTCTTACCTATGTTGCTACGCAGCGTAGTAACCTTGTCATCATGTTACAGTTGAGCATGGTTACCTCGTGTAGCTAGTTCTGCCATCGTTCTATCTCTTTGTTAGAATCGGATGTGCAGGAGCTTTCACGCTACCATGAGATTCGGCCATCTGCATTTGAATTTACCGAGTCCTAATCTCACGTGGTTATCTTGTAGATGTAGTCCAAGTCATCATCGCTATCATAGTCACACACCGGCTTCATGTAGCATGATCCCTCTACAAGGTCTAATGGTACCACTACGCATAGAGACCTTTTCTCAAAGATCATCTTGCGCTTCCTTAGATTTATAACTCCATTCATGTAAGTGGCCCAATCTATTCCCAATAGATAGGGTAGGGATTTCTGTCATCGACAATCTCTATCACTTCGAAAGCTGCTAGTGCGCTTGCTCCTTCGATATCTACTATGATTCTTTGCAATCTCCCCATAGGGAGGATCTTTTGCTGGTTCGCCATCCACAGTTGGATCAGAGACCATTGTAGCACAAGCCTACCCATGCGCTCCCATGTTTGCTTTGGTAGGAAGTTCATGTCCGTTCCTAGATCTAGAATCTCTTGGTCCATCTCATATTCCCCAATCTACATGGTCAATCTCATTTCCCTTCCTTTCCACGTCGTGTGCTTCCCGAGCTTCCGGACTACACACGGTTCTCCTGGCATGGTCCCAGTGCATCTAGTTATGAGTTTTTGCAACCCCTTTATAGCTTTACTGTCACGTAGTAGCTTCATGCATGTCTCCAAGAATGTAGTGAGCATTGATGGGTACATTTCTGACTCCAATCTGTCTTTACTTCCCAAAGTGGAGGCATCAACGAAGCTCCTCTTAGCTTCCATGAAGGTCTCCTTAGAGTGCTCCAAATCAAATTTTGGTTCCTTCGTTGGAGCCTTGCGAACCCAGGTATTTTCTTTAGGATTCTTGCCTTTGTCATCTCCTATCGTAATTCCACTCCATAGCATGATATTTACATTAGGGTCTTCCTCGCTCGGCTCAAACCTCATCATTTGTAGGTTCTGAGTCGAAGGAGGTTGGACTGCTCCTTTATTGCACAACCTCACTATCAATGTGGGACAATCTTCCGTCTCATGGTCAAACAATGTAAAATACAAGCATGATGGTCGCATTGGATTCATACAATCATGAGAATAATTCTCTGGCTCTCCACAATTCTAACATATCAGTTGTTCGCAACCTCTGCCTAGTCCTCCTCCACCTTTCCCTCATCTGCGTCCCTGAAATCCAATGCATGCCATTCCTGTGTTTTGATCGGAGGCCTGTGTTTCGGTTTGAACTCTATTGGTAAGAGTTCGATCCATCATCAGTTCATAAATTTGATAGGTGCACTCAACATGTCCTAACGACCTACAGAAATTACAAAACAACTGCTTTGAATTCTGCGTATACTTCTGTAGTAGATGGAATTTATTTGTAGCATGATTTCCTCCTATCTGACAAATCAAGCACCATAGTGCAGGCATCACGCTTGGTCTTGCTTGTGCCTCTAATCTTAGTGGCATTGGCCCTCCTTCCATAAGGTAATTCGTGAAAACTGGGCAGTGATCCTTGTCGTGCCCTTGGCCCTTGCATTTTACGCACCATACCTCATCACGCATCTCTGGGCAGGTTGTCTTGTCTTGTTTCAAACTCTGCATCTCCAGGCACAAGTTTTTCAACTGCGAATGAATCTACAGAACTCCTAGGTTAGGATCTTGTATTAGAGTCTCTTGCAATCTCATCACGACCTCCAAAGCCTAAACCTAAGTGGTTAGCCTTTTTTGTGACAACGCATTCCATAGATGCAACGTTAACGATGCTACGAACCATTTGTGGTGTTGCCCATCTGTTAATGTCATGTTCGCTTCACGAATTGTGCTCTTTAGTCTTTGATCTAACTCCCACGGGGTCTTGCCTGGTAGCATTTTGATTTCCTTGAATCCAATGATCGATTTTGCTTCTGACTTTGGCCTACTAAATTCTTTGTTTAGCGCAGCTTGGATATCCGCGATCCCCACATTTAGATTGTCACTGGAATGCTTAATATACCAGGTCAGCGCACAATCTTGCAGAGCACTGACCAATGTTTCCTTCTTTATATTGTCATCTGTGACACCCTGTGCTTCCCATACAGCTTTTATTATGAACCAAAATTGGTCCAAATCTTCATTCCCTACTCCCTTGAACACTGGTAGCTTTATCGCACTTGCCATACTGCTTCGCGGTGGCAGTGGAGGTGGTATGGGCGAAGATGGGGGTGAAGACAGTGAAACTGGTGGTGGTGTGGCTGGGGGTGGTATGTGCATAATTTTCTGTCTTATCAGATTGATCGCACTTCTTGGTGAGACCTTTACGAGCTCTTCTTCACCCCCTCGCAGAGGTGAAATCAAGGGGCTAGTTTCTAGTTTTGTGGTACCTTCATTTATGTAGATTCTTGCACTCCACATAGCCCCAAACATCAATTTATTCTCATAACCCACTTTTCACACAGTATCATTTTAATCCAAGTGTTCAACGATTTGATGTACATACCTCACTGTCCCTTGAGGAAGCGTCATTCTACCTCGCTATAGCTGACTAAAGTATCTATCGCAAATTTGGTGATGAATCCTCCTATGATTCAATTGAGCCAGTGATCGACAGTTTGTGTGATCTTATCTTCTGATGCTTCCAGTCTATGCACCAATTCTAGAGTCCACACAATAGGTTTGTCTAGTTTACACCTTCCTTCACTATCTGCTAGCTTCGCGATCCAATCGTACAACTCAATGGAGAAGGATGCGAAGAAATCTCATTGATCTCTGTATACAAGTAGCAACCTGACCACTCTTCCTTCGATAGGTGTGGATTCCTATTTTCTTGCACTACAAACTCGTGAATCTTTCTATCCAACCAATCTTCAATTCCTTTCTTTGTCAAATTCTAGTGATACGACATCAGACATCTCTATGTCGATCCCGGTCCTGCAAACAGAACCATTTGCTGGCTTGTTGGGGCCTGACCCAGGTTCAGAGTTAATTAGCCAAACAAATCCCTGTATTAGTGACCCTTTTGGAAATAGTCTGTGGAGCACGGACTGAAGTCTCACCAAAAGTAGTATGGGAGGGTGCTAGAACTAGGTTTTTGCACCCTTGAGATGTCTGTGAGGTAGGAATAGTCCTTAGTTTGTTCCTGCACACAAGTCACTTTGTGCACTTCTTGTTCCTTGTGGACTGATGCACTACTTTCACATATCCATAACCAGGGGCTCTACCGCGCTCTACGCTATTGCCCGAGATCTTACTTATCTTCCAGTGCTAATTAATTACCTTCGCCTACTTGAATGTCTTTAAGTTATAATTAGCAATACAAAACGTTCATACACGATCGTGCAATAAATAAACAGTATACTTGAAAATTATATCCAATCATACACTACACAAAGAAAATATACACAAAATTATAGCAAAAATTCTCTTTATTGATTCGCCCATTGATTATAGACTCGACTTGCCCTATGCACACAGTTGCAGGGGTCTGCGCACTCAGCTACGGACTACTAGGCCCCTGCGCACTTAGCTGCAGAGCCTTCTCCTACTCTACGACCCACAGACACACTTTACACTTCAACTGAATCACTTAGACTTCTCATGCTTCCCTTTTATTCATTATCTTTTTACACTAGAGCCTCGCTCTATTTATACAATCCCATGGTCTGCGGACCATGGGTAGGTCTATCCAGCCGACATTACATTACAAAAACTAGGGTGGACAACCCTGTGACTCTATTATACTTTCACGCCCCATGCCTACAATTTGTGGAACTTTTACAAAAAGATTCGGTCAAAACTTGGGATTTAAGCCCCCAAACATGCCTTGGGGGGATTCCATGCTCAACACTATAGGACGTGCAACCCTCACAAAAGGTATGTATTGCATCTTTATATTTAGAACCAAATCAGTTTGTATGGTATAGATGGATTTTTTCTCATAAACCACTTGTCACCTGGCCAATTTCTAGAGAGGAAATGATAGCACATTATGAAGATACAAAGAGAAACACCTTCTTTTGCCAATTGATAAATCTCAAACAAAAGGGTTCAATGTTAGAGCACAGTGAAGAATTCGAAAAATTGAATATTAGGGTATCCAATATTCCAGAGGATTATTGGATTGCTTTCTTCATAGGGAATTTAAAAGATAACATCCAACATGAGGTTCAACTTTGGGAACTTGATTCATTGGAGAAGGCATTCAGGGTGGCAAAAAAATTTGAAAGCAAAATTGTGGCAACAAAGAAGTCTACCACTCAATCATATAAAGACGGAAGTGTTGTTGCTCCTAGTTTTCCACAACCTACAAGGTTGACATCACAAAAATTGGAGGAAAAAAGAGAGAAAGGGTTTTGTTACATTTTTGATAGAAAATACACTAAAGGTCATAAGTGTGTTGAGAAGAAATTATTCTACATAGATTATGAAGAGAAGGAAGAAAAGGAACAAGAAACATCAAAATAAGAGGATTTACATCAGGAACCAACCCCAGAGAAAGAAGAAATGAATCTGAACATATCTTGTAATGAATTGATAAGAATCACCAGTTTACAAAATCTCAAGATAGAAGGATATATAGGGAAGAAAAAGGTAATAGTGTTGATTGATTCAGGTAGTACCCATAATATTATTCACTGTAAGATAGCTAAGGAATCAAATTTCTTCCTATATCCAACACCATAGTGTCAAGTGATGGCTGCAAATGGAGGAACTATAAATTGCTTGGGAAGTGCCATAATATCAAACTAACCATGGGGTAATATGTATTGAATAGTCCAATTCTTTCCATTCCAATGGGAAGTGTTGATGTTGTACTAGGATTCCAATGGTGACAATCTTTGGGGATGATGACTTTCAATTTTCAAGAAATTTTCTTGAAATTTTTTTGGGAAGGAAAGGAAGTTGAATTAAGGGGTATCAGAGGGAAATCGGGAAAGAAAATCAACTCTAATGGCATGAAAAATATTATGAAGAAACAACAATGGGGATTAATTGCACAATTATGCTCACTAGAGCTTCAAACATCGAAATTATCTATTTCTCCAAATCTCCAAAAAGTCTTGGACAATCATTCCAAGGTGTTTAAGACTCCCAAAGGTATCTCGCCTATTTATGATCGTGATCATGCTATCCATTTGATTCCAGGAAGTGTTCCTCCAAAAATTAGGCCTTATAGATATCCTTATGCCCAAAAGAGTGAAATTGAATGTATGGTTGCAGAAATGCTAGAGGTTGGTAAAATTCAACCTAGTTAAAGTTATTTCTATGCTTCAGTAGTATTGGTGCACATGAAGGATGGATCATGGAGTATGTGTCTAAATTATAGGGAGCTCAACAAGCTCACTATTAAAGTTAAATTTCCCATTACTTTCATTGATGAATTTTTGGATGAAGTAAATGGAGAAATTAACTTCACCAAGTTAGATATTTGTTTATGATTTCATTAAATTAGAACGACGACTGAAGATATTCTGAAAAAAACATTCAAAACTCATGAGGGTCATTATGAATTTTGGTCATACATTTTGGGCTTACTAATGCACCTTCCACATTTCAATGTTTGATGAAATCCATTTTCAAACCTTTCCTTAGAAAATTTGTGCTAATATTTTTTGATGATGTACTAATCTACAACAAGTATTGGAAGAATCATGTTCAACACGTTGACAGGGTGCTCAAACTAATGCAGGATAAACAATTATACACAAAAACCTCCAATCGTTTCTTTGGAGTACATGAGGTGGAATATTTGGGTCATATTGTATCCCATGAGGGTGTAAAAGTAGACCCTAACACAATGAAAGTCATTAAGGAATGGAAAATCCCCACAACCATAAAGCATATTCGAGGATTTATCAGGTTGATAGGGTATTATCGCAAGTTTTTTAAGAATTATGGGAGAATAGTGGTACCTCTAACAACATTACTAAAGAAAGATGCATTTTCTTAGACTCCAGAAGCAACTAAGGCCTTTGAACATCTTAAAGAGGCAATGTGCCAAGAACCTATCTTAACTACATCAGAATTCACAAAAACCTTTATTGTGGAATGTGATGCCTCAAGAAATGGTATTGGTGTTGTTTTAATGTAAAATGAAAGAACCCTTACTTTTGAAATTCATCCAATAAAAGGAAAGTATTTACACAAACCTATTTATGAGAAGGAAATGTTGGAAATACTACATGCACTAAGGAAATGGTGACCTTACCTAATGGGAAGACACTTTAATGTAAAAACATATCATGATAGTCTTAAATACTTTTTGGAACAAAGATTATCTTTAGAAGAGCAACAAAAATGGGCGACAAAGATGTTGGGTTATGACTTTGAAATCGTCTACAAAAAAGGGAAGCAAAATGTTGTTGTAGATGTACTCTCAAGAAAGGATGAGGATGTGGAAGCATTGCTTTGTGCCATTTCTATTATGCAACTTGAGTAGATAACCAAAGCAAGGGATGAATGGAAGAATGATAAAGAGGTGTGGACAATCATTCAAATTTTGCAACAAGATCCTAATACATCTGATACATTTAGCTGTAAAAATGATTCATTATGGTACAAATATCGTTTATTACTTTGTAAGAATTCCCAACTCAAACAAAATATTCTTTTGGAATTGCACACCTCTTCCTTAGGAGGGAACTCAATATTTTTAGAAAGTTGCCATAGGGTCAAGAAGAATTTTTTTTGGGATGGCCTTAAATCCGATATTCAGAAGTTTGTGGCAGAATGTTTGGTTTGCCAACAAAATAAATTTGAGACCCCGAGTCTACTACAACCTTTAGCCATTCCAAGTCAACGTTGGGAGGAGGCCTCAATAGACTTTATCACAGGTTTACCCAAGTCTGAAGGAAAGAGTCTCATCATGGTGGTGGTTGATAGACTTACCAAGTATGCACACTTTTGTGCATTATCTCATCCTTTTAAAGCAAATACAATTTCTACTGCATTTATGGAAACAATTCAAAGGTTTCATGGAAACCTAAATATTATAGTAAGTGACAGAGATCCCATTTTCATTGGAATATTTTAGACAAAATTATTTTATTATTTTCGTACTCAATTGGCTCATATCTCATCTTATCATCCTCAATCTGGTGGGAAAACTGAGATAGTGAACAAATTTTCCGAAGGATATTTACGTTGATTTTATCTAATAAACAAACATAATGATTCAAGTGGTAACCCCTAGCTGAATGGTGGTATAACACTTCCTTCCATACTGCGACAAAATGAACCCAATTTATGGCACTTTATGGATATCATCCACCATCCATCATGTTTTCACCCTCTTCATTATTTGTTTTTTCCATCTAAACGATGAAAAAGATAAGAGAGGTTTGTAGCCATCTTCCAGGCCACAGAAACACTCAAAGTTAAATCAGACCCCCTCCAATGGATATTTCTCAGAATTAGATTTCCAACAATATATGGAACTCCTCAAAAGGATTCTAGAATCAAAGGTTAAAGCATATTGAAGTTACCCTTAAAAAACTAGAAGACAAAGAGAAAATGCCTAAGGGTAAAATCCTGGGTCCCGACATATCGGTATTGGCGATCGAAGGTCCAGGGTGCAACGCAACAATAGAAACATTTCGTTGATATGTGATTAGAAATCCCATACATTGGAGGTCATACACATCGTAGGTCCAAGGAATCAAAGCATCAAGAGATCGACGCATCGCAATCGGTGATCAAACATGTGACAACCTTTCAAAGTTGCGATATTGCATAGAGTTCTGATTGTGATTAAATTTGTCAGGATTTGAGCCTCTAACATTAAAGCATTGGGAATGCCTTGAAACATTTCACAAAGAACTCAGTTGCAAAACAAGAAGAGGGTTGACCTTTTCTCTCTCCTCAAGGGGGCCGCGTAGCTAAACATCATTGGATCTGATAAATGAAACGTGGCTACACGTGATTGGTTCTGATACATGACACTTTGTAGCATATGGTTGGTTCCGATAAGGGACACGGGGTAGATGCTGTCAACATGATGTGAAGGTACAATGGACACATGGCACGCAAATTTGTCATTTTGAAGGTTATAAGTGATCAAAATAGGGTGACACGTGTCACCACTCACAAGATGGCATGTGGCAGAGGATGACATCACATCGGCGATTGGAGGATAAGAATTTTCACTCCTAGTTAAACCTTCGATTGAGATCCACCAATAAAGGGGTTTCGACACAGGGGTTGGCTCATGGCCGTGGGAAAAGAAGAAGAACCAAGAGCTCAACAATAAAACATGATCAGTGTTCGACAATCAAAATTCTAGAGGGTGGCCACCAAAGGCATTGTCATGAAATCACTGATTGCGATAGTACAAAAGCCCCAGGTTCTCAAGAATGTCGTCTCATGAGTTAAACATGGGGAGCATCAGTGATGCTATATTACAAAGAATCGGCCACCAGCCTAACTATTTTCACACCCAACACAATATAAAGTGTCATAAGCCGCTGGTCTTTAAAGCGTAAAGTACTGAAAGGGCTCAAAGCCAAAGGGGCCTAAAAGGATCAGAATTCATTGTATTACAACATTTATAGTATAAAGGGCTTATATTGGAGAATCCCTAATATCACCTTATGACATTATAACAATGCATTTCATGGCAGTGATAGTGTTCTACATGAAGGCTAGAGGGATAGATGAGTTGGCGGTAATGTTAAGGATATATCATAGCCACTATGCAGAATTGCTTCCGGGTTCCCTATAAGTAAGTAATTGAAGTTTTTTTGAGACCGAAAGTGACAGGGAACTGACCCGGAGCATGTGAGGCATGATGTGGTAAAAACATGGCTAGACTAAAGGCCATCTGAGGAAGTGGAAAGGAGATATTTTCACAAACCCTCATTTCAGTTTCACATGTTTTGTTATTCAAATTTTTTGTTAGTCTATTTTAATTTAATAAACAAAATCTTTCTATTGTAATAATTGAAGGCGATAAAGCCTACATGTTGATACAGCTAGTCATGCAGACAACAGGATGCACATGCCTGAGATATTTTTTTAACTAATTTTGTAGTTCTCCCTCTCCTTATAAAAGCAAGGAAGAAACAATTAAGAAAGGCTCAGAATTTTGGGAAAGAAGGCTCTTCTACGGGACCTTTCCTATTTTCAGAAAGGCCTTCTTGAAGCTTGTTGTATTCTAGTTTTCTTGAAGAGATCAATACAAAGTTTATGGTGATTCCAATTGATTTGGATTGCAGTATGTTCTTCTCTTTATGTTTTTCATATATGTTTTTAATTCTTCATAGATTACATGTCATAGTAGCAACTAGTTGTGTTTCCCTTTGGATATATATTCATTTAAATCAAAAACTCTAGTGGATAATGCCTATTTCAAGGTGGAAATCAAGTCTTTAAAAAATGCTCCATGCATCTCAATATCTCATAACATCCCCTCTTTCTCGTTTTTCTCTGAGTCTTGATATACAGGATTCTTATGTCTTAAGCTCTATATAACAAATTCCTCCTCTATTATCTCCCTCCATTTACATATGTTTTAACCACTAAATTGCTGCAAGCTTTGGACCTTATTTGGCCAGCTCAAATCAAAGAATATTTCCTAAGTACTCATGTATTCCATTTGGTATCTTTATGAATGGTTCTAGATCAAATTCATTTGTATTTGCGTGACATAACTGAAGTGATGCAAGCCTCTACTCTGAAATATGTCAAGCACTCTATTAAGATGTCCTAGGCACTGATCTAAAATCAACCCAGAGGCTGTCTCTAGGAAGCTTTTCTATCTCCTAAGGTACTTGTTGCTCCGTGTGCTAGAAAATGATACAACACATCACATCATCTTTAATAGAAAATTCTAAGGTTAAACCAGCAGAAGATCACATCAAGCATCAACAAAAAGTTCAACTCTTAAAGGATAACCTCACTCTGGCATATAATAAAATGAAACAACAAATAGATCACCATTGCAATGAGAGAAGTTTTTATGTAGGTGACTGTGTATTCTTATGACTACAACCAAACAAAAAAATCTTTGTCAAGCAAGCTAAGAAGGACAATAAATTATCACCCAAGTACTACAGTCCTTACAAGGTGTTGCAAAAGATTGGTACTATGGCATACAAATAGGAGTTGCCTGCATCTTCTCGAGGACACCTAGTTTTCCATTTTTCATGCTTAAAGAAGGTTATCGGTGACAAGCTTCCAGTTCAAATAGTGTTTCCAGAACTTTATGAAGAAGGAAGAATCATATTTGAACCTAAAGAAGTCATGAAAACAAGAACACGATAAGTACAGAATTGATCAATTTCAGAGTATCTCATTAAGTGGGAGGACTTACCTGCTAAAGATTCCACATGGGAGGATGATAATTTTATTCAAAAGCATCTAGAACTACTCAGGCATTGAGGACCACAACTTTTTGAAGGAGAGGGGAATTTTAGGTCCCTATAATACTAGTATAGCCCCTTATTTTTATTGTTGGTGTAGCCCCCATATTGTTATTGTTGTTCCCATGTAGCCCCCATATTGTTATTGTTGTGCCCCATAGAAGCCCACTATTGTTATTGTTGTGCCCTTACATTATTATTGTTATGTAGGCTCTGATTATATTGTGACACCTTAGAATCCTATATATACAAATGAGGTCTTGTCATTTGTATCATCAAATAATTGTTCATTTATGTAATGTAAACAAGGTTTCCCCCTCGAAGAGGATACTTTTTGTGTCATTGATCTATCTTTTTATGAGCCAGTTTCATAGCAATTATCTATCTCAACAACATCAACCTCATGTTGACCCTTTTCCTTCTTCACCCATTGTCTTCTACCCTTTATTCTTCCTTGCCTAGTGAAAGTATTGATGCTAGTAACCAGGAAGATAAGAAGAAGAAGAAAAGGAAGAATAAGAAGAAGAAAAATAAGCAAGGAAGTAAAGAACCAACAATTTTTGTGAGTGTTTATATTGTTAAGATATATTCCAACATACATTATAAGCCCAATTCCATTGCAAGCTTTGTAAGGGTGACGACCTTCGTATTGATTGTCCTAGGATTCCTATTGTCTTAGAAGAGTTGTCTAAGGATTCTCATAAACTCACTATTAGTCCATCAACTAGTGATTTTAAGATTCCAGGGGTAAAAGGGTAAAATTAGGTTTCCTTATAGGTTATGCAAATGGATTCATCAAACTCACCTTTGTCCTCGTATGGATGAAGCCTTGAAATAATTGGAAAACCTTGCTATTTCTTAACAAAAACTACCAACTGGGAACTGTAAGATTTCTCCCAACCTACCATCAGTTGATGAAGTGATCGATCCAACTACACCATTGATAGATCCCACCCTTCCCTTTGAGACTAAAGCCCATACCATTCAAGTTGATTGACCATTATTTGATGAAGTGGTCAACTCGATTCCATCTTTGATCAATCCCACTCTTCCCTAAGAGAGTGAAGTTGATACCTATTATGTTTGTATTGTTACTTTAGATTCCATTGTACAAAGGGATATTTCTCCTATTCCCATGAAATACCCTGCAAGTACTGAGGTTACATTATGGTATCAGAGCTTTTAGTTTGAACACCGGGCTTGGGAACCATTGTCACTTTTTGTAATGATATTTATTATCAGATTGAACTAATGTAACTTGATGATTGATTGAAACAAGTATTATGGCTAAAATAGAGGTTGGAAGTAGTAGGTCTACAAAAAAGTGTGGCACGACACCACCTTCATAGCCAACTCCTATCACCTCACCTAATAATAGGGAAAATGTTATGGAGCATGAACATATTCCTACTAGGGGAGTGTTGAACTTAATGATATTTTTTCGAAAGATGTAAAAGGTTTTGATGAATTATTTGGAATAGGAAGAGTGAGGACATGTTCCCTTGATTAAAGGGGCCCAAACCCGAAAAGAAACAATTGCATTAGGAACTAGAAAAAGAAAAATTTATAGATTTATGTGGTCCATTGATGTAGAGGTAATAGAAACTTGGCTTGAGAACATGGCGATGTGTTTTTCTTTGAGGGACTACACCTCAAATATGAAGGTAAGGATGGGTGTGTTTATATTGAAGTAAGGTGATGTATTATGTTGGAAGAAACTCTTGACACAACAAGGGATGTATATCTAGTAGGTAACATTGGAATTGCTTGAGGAAAAATCATAGAACATTACCTACAAGAGAAATTCATCGAAAGGAAATTGAATGAGTTCAATGCCTTAAAAAAATGCAGCCAGTCTATACCTAAGTATGAAGCCTAATTCATGGAACTTCTCAAATACACTTTGCACTTAAACATAGAATAGTTAATGGTAGATAAGTTTGTTTATGATATGAATTATAATATCTAAGCAAATGTAATAATTTTGATGCTTCATACCTTGCATGAGATGGTGTGACAAGCCATCATTGTTGAAGAGGATATTTTGAGTAGTAGACCAAGTGGGTCACCAAGGCCTACCAGGTCTAAACACTTACTAGGAACAATTCAGATCATAAATACCATCAGAGAGGACTAGTCTACAACCAACAAAGACAATCAATATAGATCCAAAGGCCACCATATCAACCTCTAGCAAAATAGTCACAATCTACATCACTAAGGTCAAGGTAAAAAACACAACATTCACATCTAATACAACAATAACATCTTACACAATAGTCCTTTACTACACCTTAACAAAATTTAACACAACATTTTAGTTCATACCAACACAGTTCCAGGCAAGTGTTCAATTCAATTGATAGTGGTTGCTAGGTTCCTAAGAGAGGGTGTTGGACTTGTGGAGGTCCACATTATGAAAGGGATTTCCCTCAATGACAAGGTAAGTCTAACCTAGCACAATCACAAGCCACGATGGGAGATATGAGAAAGGCTCATCTGATTTGTGCGGCAGTGAACAATTGCTAGGCTAAGCGCCAATCCATTGTGCTTAAGATGATAGGTAATATCGATGGCAGGTTTTCTTGTTTTAATAGATCTAGGAGCTATTGAATTTTTTATTTTACGTAATGTATTATAAAAATTCAAACATGATGTAGTTGTACAATATGACTTTAGGCATGTAGAGATGGATTGTGGTATGAAAAGGAATGTAGGTAAGCTAGGAATAGATTGTGAGATAGAAATTAATGTGTATAAGACTAAGATATTATTATATAAAATGGTCCTAGGATCATATGACATTTACGTAGGAATGGACTTGTTAGAGAAATATGAGGGAATCTTAGACTGTAAAGATAAGGTGCTAAATTTTTCCGATGATTATGGTTATAGGAAATCCCTAGTGGGGAAGAATTGAGAGGTATCTCCAAGATTCTTCCCATCAATGCAATTGATGAGGTGCACGTGAAAGGGGTGCTAGTTATACGCATTTGCGCTGCTAAACGAAAAAGAGGACTTAGTGGATCTAGATAAGTATCCAATTCTTGTTGAATTCAATGATGTGTTCCTGAAAGAGTTACCTAAGATACCTCCTAAGAGGAAAATTGATTTCACTACCGATATTGAGCCTAACACTAAGCCTATCACAAAAACTCCATATCATTTATTGGCTCTCGAATTGAAGAAATTATAGATTCAATTGAAGGAGTTATTGGATTTGGATTTCATACAACCTCACATGTTTTCATGTGGGTCACTAGTGACTTTTTCCAAGAAGAAATATGGATCCTGGAGGCTACACATAAACTATTGTCAATTGAACAATGCGACAATTAAGAATCAATATCCTTTCTCGATGATAGATTTGAGATTGGATATTATCAGTTGATAATTAAGGAAGAAAATATCCAAAAGACATCATTTAGGACAATATTTGGTTATTTTGAGTTCATATTACTATCTTTTGGACTCAAAAACTCCCTAAGTGTTTTCAAGAGCCGGATAAATAGAGTATTTAGGTAGTATCTAAACAAGTTCGTGCAAGTTTTTATAGATGAAATTTTGATCTATCCAGGGAAAATAGAAGACTATAATAAACACTTGAGACTCATATATTGCCGCCTTAGAGTGTAACATACCCCCTACTATCCTTAGCCCCAACTAAGGGTTGCAGGAGGTAGTTACTAAACTTAACTGACCTCCAATGTCTCATTATGGAAAATGGCCTAATTTTTTTTTACCTTTTTCAGCTTCCTCAAAACTTGAAATGGATGACATCATTGGATTCATCTCATTGAGACCTTTCCAATGTAGGTTTTAACCCCGTACAGAAATTACCTGCATACGAATTCTAAATCACAGGAAAAATAAAAAATGCGAGAGCATAACACATAAAACACATATACACAGAGATTTCCCACTGGATCTCAAAACCGAGACTACCAAGTTGATTTTTCATCATGTTCCTTTCAATGTGAAAATACATATTTATACATGTCGAAGCATCCAATACCATGGACCGAAAAACCATCACGTCCAATATCATGGACCAAAAAACCATCGATCCAATACCATGGACTGAAAACCATCGCATCCATAAAAACATGTGCGAAAATCATGCTCAAAACCATAGGTGGGTCTGCCCAACCTAACATAGGGTCCAAAACAAAAATTTTCCGGGGCGCTGCCCCGGAACCCATAAAGTGGGGTTACGGGTACCCCTCAAACCCCCTGTTAACTATGTGGAAAGAATATAACACAACCCAACACTCTTGCCACCACTTGTTTCAGATACCAATCTTGCTTTGAGATTTGTGAGATAGTTGAGAGGTTTAAGTATCATCATGAATTGGCTAGGCAATTTGTCATCAGCATGGAGGACAATATGGTACAACTTGCTGGCATCAATTTCACTCTTTCACCAGCCATTATTGCAGAAGCAATTAGGATGCTAGATGTGGGGGAACATGGAACAAAAGACAAAATATCAGCAAATAGAACTATGAACCCTACATTAAAGCCAAATATCATAGTCAATTGAGCAGGGTGTTTCCTTTTAAGTTTTTGGAGGACTGGTATGTTCCACTAATGAAACTCATCATTAAATATTTCACGTATGAGGGAAGGTTCTCCAGACTCTACGCCTATTATATCATATTGCTTATGCATTTTACTATGGTTAGAGTGATGAGTATTCTATACTTCATTTGCAAAAACATAGAGAGGATGACCATACTCGCAAAGAGAAAACCATACCCACAACAACTTAATAGCATTTATCACTTTGCTGTCATCAAGATTGTTGTTGTGCATCAACTCACTCAGTTGGGAGTGCCATGGGAAACCTTCATTGCCCATGAGATTTTCAAGGGGCCTCAAACTTTTACATAACCTTGGGAGGAAGTTGGAGCTTCCGGGCAACAAAGGGAGCATGAAAGCAGAACTAAAGAGGCTCACATTCCTGTGTTTATAAGTTATGAAAAGGGGACAAGAAGAATTTTTGCAGTTGCCAAATGAGTATTATCTCCACGAGGGGTGGAAGGGGTCTCGTTCTCCTCACCGGACAACAAGCAAATGCTATCTTCACTTGGGGTGAAAGGGGCTTTGCCTTCTTCTTCAACAAAACATGTATAGGAGAGAGGAAAGAAACCATTGCATGATGAAGGGCCTTCTTGTTAGAGTTGGTATAGTCAGTCCTCCGTCAGAGATCAAAAATCTTTATGCATTTCATGATTAGGTGTCCCGCCCCATTCTCCCAGTTGCATTTGGCTAGGGGCATGCCATAATCTAACGGAGAAGGTCATTATGGTCTCATGTCTGGCTCCTGCTGGCTCAGGTCTTTTGTCAATCATCATCAAAGTCCATGAAAGTCAAGGTCTGGTCCTTTAAAGGACAAAGATCATTTTGAGGTCTAGGTCTAGGAATTCATCAATTTGGTACTTGAAACATGTCTAGTAGAGCCATGTAGGCCAAAGTGAGGCCCTTACACAATTATGGTTCAGAAACCTTCATCGTCATACGTATAGACTCCGACTCTTCTTCAAAACTCTGTTTTGAAGAAAAGTCAAACAGTGCCATTTATGGCAAAATTTCCAAAAAAGTCGTCAAGTGATTTTTTCAGATGCAGTCATGGTTTCTGTGGCCACATGTCCTGTCTTGCAACCCCCGCAAAGAGTGTCGAAATTGCATCATTCGAGCTAAAATTTCAAAGGGAAAGTGAAAATCAGTGTGTTTTAAAGTCAGTGAAAAAGTGCAAAACTCAAACATTAGAAAAATGGGTTTTTGAAGAGGCAAAAATCAAACTCATCTCTCCCAAGGCTTTATATACAAGTTTTCCACCAAAATCAGAGGCATTGTGCAAATCAAAACTAGTGGGAGACATTGCAAAGTGATTGGAGTGTGTTGGTGAGCGTTTGGAGCAAGTTGGAGTCAGTTTTCAGGGCACGGCACACATAGTCAGGGCGCGACGCACAGAGGGAGGGCGCGGTGCACACACAGGGCGCGGCGCACACAACCCCCGCCCACAGTTCAAACTTATATGGGTGCGGTGCACACAGGCAGGGCGCGACGAACACAGCCCCTGCCCACAGTTCAAACTTATAGCAGGCGTGACACATACCCAGGGCGCGGCGCACTGGGTTTTGCGCGCGGTGCACACATGCAAAGTGCCTAGTACGTGCCAAACTCACTCAAAGTTTTTTGTGAAGCACATAAATTTGCAAGGTAGGCTCTATTAACTCACTTGTTCATCAAATTGGTTAAATATATGGTGGTTTTTATGCCCAATGATTGAAATGAAACAAAAATATTAAAGCAACCATATAAAGACACCAAGAGACCATTTTGCTAGGGTTGTGCAATTGTATTTTTGATGCCAAGGTCCCCTTTTCCCTTCCTTATCTTTTTCCCTTGTTCCCCTATGCCATTTTTCCTATTATCACTACCCTAACACTACCAAACTCATATTCCCTTTCCCCTCCTCCTATTGCTCAATAGAAACCCCAAACCCTACCCCATCAAAAATCCCAAACTCCTCCCACATCCCTAACAAATTTCTCCCTATAACCCCTATTCCCATTTCGTCACTCCCTTCCTAACAATCCCTGTTTCATTGTTCCCCTTGGTAACGGATACTACAAAGGCACCCAGCCTCACAGCATCATCAAAGGGGCAGCCTAATCACAACCCACATTGCAGACATGTCATCACAACATTCGTCCAAGTATGAGAGGGAGACACAGAGTGACTCATCCTCAGAAGAGCAGGCTCCGAAGGGACACCACAAGAGTGGCAAACATGTCAGGGATGAACCCACTACCCTCACCGAGTTACAAGCATGACCTCTTGCCATGTCATCCTTCTAGTACTTATCATGTTTCGAATTTTGTCAAAGGGTGACAAATGTCAGAGTTCATCATGAGTTGGCCTGTTTATTTGTGCTTCATCTACATGGAGGTCAGTCTACCTTGGCCGGGGTCATTTTCACATTGACACCCGAAACTATATCAGTGGAAACAGGTATACCAAATGTTGGGGAGCAATGGCATAAGAAGAAGAAGGTGGAAAGGCAACTCTATTAGCCTTACATCAAAACCAGATTCTTGAATGAGCTCACAAGAGTATTTCCCTTTAGATACTTGAAGAATGAGTATGCTCTGCTCATGAGATTGATCATGAAATACTTCAGCTGTGAGGGGAGGTTTTCTAGACTGTATGCCTATCATATCCGCTTGCTCATGCACTTTACCAGGGTGAGGATGATGAACCTCCTGTTTTTCATATGCAGGAATATAGAGAGGATGAACACCTTCATGCTGCATAAGACCCCTCAGCAGCAGCATAATAGTGTCTATCACTTCGCTCTCATTTAGATTTTGGTAGATCATCAGTTGGGATTGCAGGGCATTGCTTGGGAGGACTTCATCTCCTGTGACTTCTTCAGCACACCACAGGTACTATCAGAGCCCGAGCAGGAGTTAGGTGGTCCTTCTTATTAGCATGAGTGCCATGAGACCATGATCATGCCATTTTTGGTGACATATCAGAAAGGCAGTAGGAACTTATTTGCAGCAGCAAAGTGAGTGTTATCTCCACCCGGGGTGGAAGGGGCCTCGCTTCCAACATCGACTACATAGGTATTGGACAAGGGTAAGGAGCCCGTGCATGATGAGGGGCCATCAGGTGCACAAGAGACCGATGTCATCCTCATTCCAGATGAAGAGACAGAGGCAGAAAATGCCAAACTTAGGATGACCATTCAGGAGCAGGACACGGAGATCAAAGACTTGATACTAAATTTCGAGAGGGCTAGATGGGTCATCAAGTATCTGGAGCAGAGAAAAAATAGCTTGAGGACCAACATATGATCATGGAGCTGCAAAGCATTCGTGAAAATCGACAAACTATCCAGCAAAGAGGGATCGAGCTCACTACCTTGGAGCAAGAGATCAACAATGACCGTGAGTCTTGGTTGGATCGGGTCAATCTACACTTGGAGAAAAAGCTAGAGAAGGCAAACAGGGACAAAGCCATACTAAGAAGGATGGCTTGTCATTACAGGTCATGGAACATAAGCGCAAAGGCCCAAATAAGGAGCTTGAAGGCTAAATTGAGCGAAGCAACAAGGGAAGAAAAAAAGGCAAAAGAGAAAGATCAACTTTGAATCTTGGCTGAAGCTTCCTTGGCACAACATATCACTTCATACAGGACCTCCAACCCAAGTTTCAAATAATTTGGGAAAATTTTGGTCACATGACAAATTTTTGGCACAAAAACAGGTTTTTTCTCTATACGCGCCGTGGCACCGGCACGACGCGTAAGATTGGGAGCTCCAAATGAGAAATGGTTTTTGTTTTGGATTCGGCATGCAAAATAAAAATTATTGGCACTGGGATCAAGAAATTTGGAGAAGATCTTGGCCACCAAAAGGGAAAAATACACTCAAAAATGGCCTCACTGCCCCTATTTTGACACACAGGAAGCAATCTTGGGAGAATGAAGATTTGGAGGGGCACATGAGCTCCAAATTCAAAAATTCCACTTGGGTTGGAAAGTAGATAGGACAGACTTTCCAGCGAGCACACTTGGGCACATTTTGGACTCTAGCAAGTGCCTCAAAAC
>APFE031648123.1:187410-204287 GCA_000404065.3 Pinus taeda
ATATTTATCACATGCTTTTCTCTTCTCTGTATATTAGTCTTGATGATGAGTCTTGGTCTAGGCTCGAAACGTCGACAAATAAAAAGATGAACACTGTGGAATATCTGAATTCAATCTCTCTGAAACTTTACATTTTCTTACATAATCGTGTGCATCTCTAAATACCTTTGGCCAATAATAGCCAGCATGCAGGATTTTATGTGTGGTTGTATCCCCTCCAAAATGTCCACCAGCTGGTTCATCATGGAGTTCCTGCAAAACCTTTTCTGCCTCTGATTTTTCAAGACATCTAAGCAAAACAAAATCATAATTTATTTTAAATAAACACATTATTGATTATTTGATATTGTCTAGATTTTAACCTTAGAGCCCTTTTTCTTTTGTAACTTAATTGCATGAGGGCATATCCATTTTTCAAATAAAAGATGATATCAACATATTTGGATTCAGTGTCATTGAGGCTTACCTCATATACTTGTATATCATCACCTGAATCTTGTAGTTCTGGTAAAAACCTTGACCTTTTACAATTTTTTGCTGGTCTAATCTCTATGGCATATTCTTGCAGTGATGTTACAAAATTTTCACTTTTATCACCTACATCCCTTTGAATTAATAGATTTCTCACTGTTGAGAATGGGACTATTACCTTGGTGTGGGTTTTGAGGAGAAAGGGGTTGAAATGCTTTATTGATTTGAAAATAGTGAAATCGTGTTTTTCAACATCTGAATAGTTTAACTCAGCCCCCTGCAAATTAGATCTAAAGAAAGAAATCAGTGCTTTGGCTTTATCATCATTGACTTGTGTTAATATAGCTCCATATAATCTCTCGAAAGCAAAGATATATAAAAGGAAATGATTAGAAAAATTCTGGGTTTCTAGTGAGGGAGAATTTAAGATTGCTTGTTTAATCAGATCAAAGGCTTCATGCTCAGTACGTCCCCATTTAAAAAGAGAATTTTTCTTAATCATAGATTGGAGAGGTAAAACAATTCACAAAAAGTCAAGGACAAATCCTCTAACAAAATTTATCTGACCTAGGACAGATTGCATAGACTTTTTGTTATGTGGTAAAAGAATTTCAGAAATTTCTCTTATCCTATCAGGTTCAATGTGAATCCCTTCTTTGGATACAATAAATCCAAGGAGCTTTCCTTCACTTAGAGCAAAGAAGGATTTCTTAGGATTGAGAGAAATTCCATACCTCTGACAATGCTCAAAGATTTGTTTTAAATCCTTTAAGTGATTACCGTGCCTTTTTGAGTACACAATTATATCATCTAAATAGATTGCCACTGATTTATTAACCAAGCCTTTGAAAACTCTGTCCATGGCTCTTTGAAATGTGGCAACAACATTGATTAATCGAAATGGCATCTTTTGATAGGCGTATGCCCCATTTGGTTCAAAAAGTAGTCTTCAACAATCATCTAGATGTACTAGAATCTGATTGTAACCTAAGAATCCATCCAGAAAAGACATTAGTTCTGAGCCTACAACTGATTGTAGTATCTGTTCCATAGGGGGTAATGGGAAATTGTCGTTTTGACCAGCTTTGTTAAGTTTTTGAAATTCTATACATATTCGAATATCACAGTTCTTTTTTCTTGTGGGAACAAGGTTAGAAACCCACCTTGAGTGCCTAATAGGACAGAAAATTTTGGCTTTGAGCAGCTTGTTCAATTCAGATTTGATTTGATTTTATATATTTGCGTGAATCTTTCTTAGCTTCTGTTGCATGGAATTTTCATTAGATATCATGGGGATGGTATGTTGAATTATAGAAGTGTCATATGTCTTAAGGTCTTCACAGTTCCAAGCAAAGGCATTCTTGTATATCTTCAACAAATGAATGAA
Source organism: Pinus taeda (assembly GCA_000404065.3). Taxonomy (NCBI): domain Eukaryota; kingdom Viridiplantae; phylum Streptophyta; class Pinopsida; order Pinales; family Pinaceae; genus Pinus; species Pinus taeda. Next base: position 189,269 of record APFE031648123.1, read on the forward strand.
GGCTTATTTTTCATCAGGTGTAAGACTAAGACCTAAATTGATGTTCTGTTGTTTAAAGGTCAGTTACAATATTAACTAATTCAAACCTCAAAGTTGAAATTTTAAGTTTTGAGTTGGTGAGCTTCTTGAATCTATCCTTAAGATCATATAAGTCTTCCATCTTAACCACAGACTTAGGTATGGAATTTATAGTTGCTTCTTGCTTAAGCTAGTTTTCATGATGATCTTCATCAATTATCTGGTCATCATACAAGCCTACATATGTTAGAAATCTTATGATATCTAAATCGTTATTAAAGAATCACCAATTAGTGATATTGTCAAGAATGGAAGGCCTAAAAATCAATTCAATAGAAAAGTGATTGGGACTATAATCTCCTGGTGGAATGAGCTTGGATGCCACATTAGCCAAAAGATTAGCCCTTGTGTTTTGGAGTCTTGGGATAGGGGAAATATTAAATGTTGTAAAGTGAAAAGTGAGATCCTAGACTAAGGATTGATAATGTTTCAATTGTCCATACAAACAATGTATAGTATTTCTTACCTATTTTATCAAAATTTCTAAATCTCCAAACACTTGAATATGTTTGATATTAAGGCCGATGGATTTATACAACCCTTGAACTAATTCTTCATATTCTGCAGTATTTTTTGTGCATTCGAATTCAAGTTTGCATGCTAACAATGTTTTTTCCCCTTCTAGGGTAACTAATATGCATCTTGCTTCAGCTCTATCATTAGATTTGGATCCATCAAAAAATAATTTCCAAAATAAAGAGCTAACTACGGGTTTATTTACAAAATTTACACACTTAAAAGTATATGTTTGAGAAAAAATTTCAACTTGGGATACAATAGAATTTTCCAAGAAAGGTGAATTATTGACATTAAAATTTCCTAGAAATGATTCAACCGAGTAGTTTCTGATGATGTTGCTGTTATATGTGATTGGCTCATTTTCTCCTTCTAGTTTTGTAACAATGTACTTTTGATGTTTTTCGTGGTCAACCCTTATTTGAATTGGCTTTCCATTATAGGGAAGCCACATGTGGGACCAGTTAGTTGTAAAATAGCCATGAAGATTTTATGACTAGTCTCTAATAAGGATTAAACTGTAGAACTTGGGGATATCAGCCACAAGAATTTCAATGACTTGACACACTTTAGGGTTTGATGAGAGTCTAATAGTGACTTGATTGAGCTCTCTTATAACTTTGAATTGGGATTGGTCTGACTGCATAATGCGTACAACAGATTTTTGGGGTTCAACATTCAATTTGGCACAAACTGTTCGTGGTAGAATGTTATATGAAGCTCCAGAGTCAACTAAACAATTTTGTAGATTTTTGTTGAAAACTTCAAAAGTCATAAGAAATGGAGGAGTATGGGATTTATATCTTCCTCCAATTAGAAAAATATTGGTAGGACTGATTCTGTCTAATGAGGTATTAGGAGGTATTCCCATTTCTTGGGCATCTTGTGAGATTATAGTCGTGAGAAGCAGAGAAGTAGGGACTTGTTTTAGATCTATGAACAATAGCTTTTGTTGATGTTTCAACTTGCTAAGATCGTGAAAGGTAATGTTCACCCTAATATTTTTCATAGCTTCCACTATGTTATACTCCATTTCATTGGAGACTATCAGGGTTTTAGCTGGAGGTGAAGCATTTGATTGAGGAGGAACGGTTTGAGTGGATTTAGACAAATATTTCTTACCTATTGTTTTGTCTTTGGGAGCTAGAGTTGATACCTTCTGCTTTGAAATTTTTTGTGGCAAATCAACAGGGCTTCTACTCCTAGTTGCAACAGGTAATGCTTCTTCTGTTTCTTCATTGGGGAGGATAAAATCCCACATTCCTTGTAACTCGACCACTTCTTTTTCATCTATTTTCTCTTCAATCGTTGATAGTTCATCTTCCTTCACATCTGATTCAACATTTCATATGGTAAATGGAGGCTTAGTATCAGTGGAGGGATTTCTTCTGTATGGTCTAAAATGTTTCTTTGAGGAAGTCTCTACTACCTACTTCTTGATATCAACCATTTCATTGGAAATTGTTTTAAGTAATTTTTGTAGACCTTCAAGATCAAAAGGATCATTAGGTGGTTTTTTCTTGGATTTTTCCTAAAGTTCACTTTCTTGGATTTTCGTTCTTCTAATGCATTTATCTCGTCTAAGGCTAGAATACGTTTTTCTATAACTATGGCTTCTTTCATGTTTTCTGCCAAAGTTGGTTTAGTAGCCCTATCAACAAAAATAATTGTGTTTGAAGGGAGGGAAGAGATGTACTATTCATTTTGGACTTCATAGTTGGGCTTAGATGCTATTAGGATTTTATTCAATAACTTGTTAAATCATGAATTGAAGTCCTTAATTGGTTCTCTAGGTTTGAATTTCAAGTTGGAGAGATCATTGATAAGAGTAGTCGTTGATCTGTCATCTCCAAAATCGGTTAGGAATTGCTCTTGACAGGCATCCCAACTATTAATAGAACCACATGGTAATGAAAAGTACCATGATCCTGCTAATCCTTGTAAGGTATAAAGGAATAATCTTGCAACTACATCTTCTTCCACTACTTCGTTTAGGTTTATGGACAACATAAAATTGTTTATGTGTTCCTCAGCTGGTAGGCCATCATCAGGATTGAACTTTGGTAAACATTTTCTTGGATGGGCTAGCAATTTATGTAAGTGTCCTACCATCCGTACAAGTCCTGGATTTTTCCATGGTCTTTGAGGGTTTTGAGCCATTGTAGGTATCTTTGTAGAGGAAGATTTTTCAGTACTTGAAGGTGATTGGGTAGAGGAGGCTTGTGATACAGTACCTATGTAAACCACGATCTGGAGTTGTGAGGTGGATGGTTGATTTTGCGATGAAATGGATGGAATGAATGAATATGTTTGAGGTGATGATGAGAGAACCTCACTATGGGATTTAGATTGTGTCTTCTTAGCTCTCTTACGGTTTGGTAGAGGGAATTCAAATGGGGGGATCCCAAACTTTTCACTTTGTGCTCTATTTAACCTTTGAGATGGGGGGAATTGAGAAGAAACACTAGTGTGGGATAACTCGGATTCTTCTTGAGATATTGAAATCCCCTGTAACTTATGGATCAAAGACTGGACTTCAGGGTCTCTATTGAAGAATAATGATCTAGTTTCTTTGGAATCTCAATAATGGATTCTAAGGTTTTCTTTGCAACTTCTCACTTAGGATTTAGAGATTTAGAATGCAATCAACAAGTTGGAGGATATGGTGAAGAAGTTTTACTCTTAGAATGACCTATTGATTTGAATTTACTTGCAATTCATAGTTGGGCCCTCCTTCTAGTGCCAAAATGTTGAAGCCTCAAAAATCATTGCTACAACATGGGGGAAAACCACCCAGTCTGGGCCTTGGTTAACAATTCCTTTTTCATTTGGTGAAGTGGCTCCAACTAAGGGTAATGAGACTAGTTTCCCGGAAAATATTTTTATAGTGTTGATGGGGTGATATATGATGTAACGGGCAGATTATTAAGCTAAGTGTAATCTAATCTAAACTACTAAACATGTGCATTTATCCTATTTTAAACACTATTTAAATATAAATATACCCAAGAATTCAATACAATATGTGATCTACAATGATGTCCTACAACAATTGTTAATATAGATCATTCAACTGCAATAAGAAATGAAATCATTTAACAATAATCATTTTGGATAAATAGTTAGCCAAAACGATTGTGAAAGATATATCACATATAAATCGTTCATGTATTAAGAATAAAGTCAAAGCCAACAACATACAAAAGTGCAATAATGCGAACTGTAATTTATAGTTTCACACATAAAACAATTAAAAAAAAAGTATTGCCTGATACATAAATAAGATATTATATAATAAGATAAAAGTACCATATATGACGAGTCCTACTCATGTGTTTTAGCAATATTGACCAACTTTCAATCTATCCAACATATTCTAAGAGCATTTCAGTAGAGCATGCTAGATGTTTAAGAGAAACTAGATCCTATTCCATTCATTCCATCAGAACCTCCTCAAAGGTACAGAAGTGCATGTTTTGAAGAATGTTTCTGATAAAATTTATGGACCCCTCTCTAAATGCATGAGAGGGATTTAAATACTAAACTATAGGTCCTAAAATAGATTATTACAAAAATTAGTTGATGAGGTTTAAACGACCTTCCTCAGATCATGCGAAAATAAAACTAAAATAAAAATAAAATTAAGTGACTAATTCCTTTGCATTGGATCTTTGAGATCACAAATACCTGTAATTGTCTTGAGCTGCATCGACTCGCCGATCGCAGATTTTAATTGCCCAACAAATATATCATGTGTTAGCATGGGCACCATTTTTAGTGTGGAGGTAGTTAAGGATCGCAAGGTCATCGATTGACTATATAGTTTTACTAAGAAATGCCAGTATGCTTCCCAGTCTAGCTTGTCCATTTGTCTGATCACCTCCTCCTTTTCCTTTGCTACCTGCCTCCACTGTTGCTCTAACTGTTTGACGTTTGGAAGAAACTCTGGTGTGGATTCTATGACCAAGTTTGCGCCATGAAAATTTTCGTTGATGGCTTCTATGATGTTGTTTGTTGTTGTTGTTGTGACCATCGTTGCCTTTTCTGCTTGCTTGAGCCGAGAATCCTAATATATTAACAAGATGTCTTTATGTGATTCCTCCAGCTTTTGCATATCAGCCTTTCTCCCTTCTTCTGATTCTTTCCATGTGATAAAGTCATAAATCTTTTTATGGATTTTTTCGTACTCAAGTCTCATGTCAAGAACTTGGCTTGTTAGCTTATCACTGATCTCACAATAAGGACTTATTTGCGAGATTTTCTAGCATAGAACTTCCCTTTTTTGCATTAGTTGGGAGTTAATACTGAGTGCTTCCTTTATGAACTCATCAATTTGCAAATTGTCTTTATACTTATCTGTCATGGCTTGTATCTATGCATCTCTTTCCGCTAGGCTGGCCTGATGATGTATTTACATCTATTCATAGTCCTCCTAGAGCTAGGTTGCTTGTAACTCTACTTGTTGATTGGAATTATCCTGAGCTAATTGTTGTTCCAACAATAGAATCTTGTGTTCCTTTTCTCTAAGTAGCATTTGGACCTTTGTCGCTTTGTCAATTGTTGTTGTTGCATAGGTCCCTGCGAATTACAATAATCTTGTGAGATTTTCTTATGGGTCCATGGGCAAGTCCTTCCATACAATATCCATTGGTTCATTGTCAAGATTCATAATAGCTACAACATCTAGCTTCCTTTTCTTCCTCTGTCTCTTAACGACAACTTTGTGGGAAGGACTATAAAACACATCTAATGGAGGATTTCCTCAATTCTCAAAATAATTTTGAAGTGGCGGTGGCACAAATGAGCTCCACATCCGGAGTGCCTATAATTCTCTCCACTATTATTTCTTGAGTCGATTTGTGTTGTGGCTGTTTAGGAGTCTATATATCAGATGTTTGTTCATCTGTGTGAAGCTTCTTGTTGAAATCTTCCCATACCTTTCAAAATCAATAACTGGGGGTTTTGCTGACTGAGTGGAAGTAGAGTGAATTTATGCATGTTTCTTTGTCGAGGTTTTCTCAGCTATTTCCTCTGTAGTTCTGTCTGTGTCCCTTTTGGACTCTTTATTTTTATTGCCTCCACCATTTTGAGATTGCTGCTCTGAGTGCTTTGACTCATGAGTAGAACTCTCCTGGGTCTCTGGTTCAGAATTTTCTTTGGAATTTTCTTTGGAGAATTCCCCCAAGATTACACTGGGATTTGGATCCCTTATTGGTTCAATCCGTAGTAGGTCGTATGGGACCTTCAATAATCTCCTCTTTTTGTACACATGGAAAGCTTCAACATCATCGGGGGCAAAAAGTAGTGATTCCATAAGTGTGACATCTAAAAATGTTTCCTTTTGTAGGAAGAGGTCATTGAAGGTGTCTTCCTCATGGGTGAATGGTTTCACTTTCACCATAGTAGTAAAGTCTTTAGCAGTGCCATTTGGATCATACTGCCTTCCTGGGAATGTAGCTAATCTTAGAGATTTCATAATCTCTGCCTCTTTGCATGCATGTCCAAAATCATGTACTGCAAATGCACCACATTATAATGGAAATGTAGGCCAAATGGTCTTTTTCTGTTCTTTCAACCCTCTACTCAACCCACCTTCCCCTGTCGTTTGGTAGGCTATCTCCCTGGCCATTAACTTGTCGGGGACACAGTATGGGAGGACATAAATTCTCCCAAATACTCTAATATAAGTAAATGTTTCCTCTCCAAACCATCTGGCTACAGGCAAGATATTTACTTTAGCTTCTTTTGAAAACCTAGGGGAAGTTGTGTTGTAGACTTGTTTATGAATGGGTAGCAACACCTTCCCTTCTTTGCCATTTTTCCTAACGACTCTTGCTGTGGATTTTTCCTGAAATGGAGAAAAGCGAAAGCTATCAGATAGACACGATTAAAAATAATAATAAATGATACAAATAAATTTGAAAAGGTGACAAGAAAGGAGTTTTAATTAAATGCAAATCATAAGATATCATATCACGTCGAGCCAATTTTCAAATATAAATGCCATTAACCCATACTAAATGCCCACTAATGGTTCCTTATTGCTACCTTTATTGCTCATTAATTTTCTATATCAGAAAATGGGAAGGAAAACTTTTAAGGTGGTGAGCTTTTATTTGCAAGAATGTCAATTTTTCGATTGTGACGCAATATCAAAAATCACATTATCACATATTTGATAGTGCACTTTCTTAGAGTTCCTTAGTTTTCTACGGGATGCGAGATGCGGGACGTTCTTTATTGTTTTTTAAAGAGTAGCTTATTTAATGGGATTTTACCTTATAAAGCATTTTTTTCATTTGTATAGCAGACTTAAGTGTTACTTTATAACATAGGTTTCAATTGGGTTCGAGCTTTTACTGCATTTCGTAACATCACGTGGTTTGTCAAACTTCGGAACCTTTCTTAAGTATTTCTGGCGTGATGTGAAAAGGTTGACCATTGCATCGCAATATCGCATTTCGCATGTTTCAACATACTTCATGAGGGTGCACCCTTTGTGAATGGTGATATGCGATACAAACTTTATTTTAATAGGAAATGCCTTAGTACCTTGTTTTTAATGAAAACACCTAATGACACCTGGGTTAAGCACGGTGATTCCTTTAGATCGCATTTCGCACATTTTGCTTATTAACGAGGCTTTTGAAACACTAGGTTCAGTGGTATGCAAAAAGGCTAGTATTGCTAGTTTTCAAAGGGTTTTGACTTGATATCTTGTTTTATTCCAAAAAACAAAAAGTGCCTAAATGGTAAATTTGTTTTTTGAAGAGTTTTATGAAGGGCCCCTATTTATTAATAGAATATTAGCTATTATATTAATAAATGGGGGAGTTGTTGAATAGCACAACATAAGGTTATTAGCTTTTCCCCTTTTATCCACTTGATGGCATTTATGTAATCCCTAAACAATAAGAAGCCTAGAAATCCCTTTCTCCCTTGCAAGCATTAATAGTAATTTCAGTGTCATCAACTCCTCGTAATTAATTGAACCTTTTTCTAACCCTAACTTTAAGTAGTGGAGATGCGAGAAATAAAGAGTATGTTCCCCCCCACCCAAGCCAAGAGGATTCCCTTGATATGCCCCATAAAAATAATCCCATAAAATTCCTTATTAATCCCTTCATTTGTCACCTGGGTTAAGTCCTCTAGGAAATAATTCAAAAAATTAGACCTTGAGTTCCAACTATAACTGGAGAAAGATTTTTTTCATCAAAAATCCAATGAATTCTAGCCAACCAAATCCCTCAAGCCATGATAATTGATAACTCCTTAAATAGTCTAATTTTAGGGTATGATAACTGATTCCTTAAACCTTCCTCCACTAAAGTTACCCTCTAGGCATTTTTTAAACCAATGTGGACCTCTAACTCTCCCCATACTATTTGAGTGAATTCACATCCCACAATGAGGTGATTATTGGACTCTTTGCTTTTGGTAAATAGAGAACACCTGTTAGATCCTTCTCAATAGTGTTTTTCCAAATTGTCCCAATTTACTGACTTGTTGTTTAAAAGAACCACATGAAAATATTTAACTTTAGTGGAAAATTCAAGTTCTATAATAGTTTCGACTACCAACTTACCTCCATTTACTCTTCATTCGAGCAAAGACTAATATAACCCATCCTAGGATTGTAAAATTCAGTCAAAGAAAGAACCAAACCAACTCATCTAGGTAGTCTTTTAGCTATATTTAACTATATCGTAAACATGAAAGTAATTTGACACACTTATCAACCTCTTCACTAACCACTAACCTTGGACCCAAATAGAATTCGACACCATATCTGCAATATGTGATAACATGTAAACTCCTCTTTCTCCGAGAGATTGGATCATATAAAGCAGAATTGAATGGTTCCTTCATTATTAACCCACATATATTCATAAATTCTAACTAAGGATACTTCACCAATTTTCTATGATAATGCCTTCCCAATCAATGGGAAGGCTTTTATCACTACCTTCCATATCACAAAGGTGTTTTGGCTAACCTCTACCCTTCTTCTCATCCACCCTTTGATAGTATATAGAGTGATATATTTATCCATCACTATTATATACTAGTAACCTTGACCTTTTATGAGCTTCCACACTCTTAACAACCAATGTTTTGGGGAATAAAAGAATGTTCTTAAACCCCATATCCCCTAGGATATATAAAGATATAATTCATCCCATTTGACTTGAATCACTTTACTCTCACCCGATCCTCCCAACAATAATATAAATTTGGTATTTATTTGGCTTTCTAGCACCCCTTTCAAAATCCATGATAAAGACATCCAATCAACAATGATTTCCTCCAAAATAGACTTTACTAAGGCTAGATTCCCACCCTTGGATAACCATATAAGACTCCAACAAGATAGCCTTTCTCTATCTTTATAATCAGCCAATTCAAATCGTTCTTCTAATATTTGGTTGGTTTTAAATATAAAGCAAGATATTCTAAGCTTAACTCCATATCAACACTTCAAAAGGGGGAAATATCTTGAAAAAACATGAGATCATCTTCCTCTACCCCACAATAGGAGATCATTAGTTTCAAGATGTTGATCACTATACCTATGGAAGAGAAATATATATCTAATATACTTTTAATCCTCACTAAATATCTCATTGACATGTCACAAAAAATGAGAGCATCATCTACAAAAAGAAAATGAGATATGTAGAATCTTTCTTCTATTTGAACACCTTTAAATGATCATGTCATTTTTTCCTCTAATATGGACCAACTCAAACCTTCAACAATAATAAGAAATAATAATGGAAACAAAGGAAAACCTTATCAGAGTCCTTGATCAACTGTAAAGAATTTGAATGAAACACCATTTATTAACATTGAAAAGACATTGTAGTGATGCAATAGAATTACCAATAAATGACAGGCATTGTGAACCCTAAATGCGTTAGTGGATGTATAGCTAGTTTACCCTATCACGGGATTTTGAAAATTATAGTTTTATGATCACCAAATTTTATTTCTTTAACTTTATGTAATGGAGACCTTCTGGAGCCAACCCAATTTGCTCATGGATTTTCCTCCCTTCTAAGAAGCCAAATTGTTTCGCTAATATTGATTTGGATAGTTTATTCACCATTATAGAAATTACATTTTCCACAATATTATAAATTCTATCACATAAGAAAATAGGGAAAAATTATTCAAAGGAAAAAGGATTGTGATTGTTTGGAATAGGTTCTATAAATTTTGAATTTAATGATACCAACATTTTACCCCCTATTCCTGACTCTTCCATCACCCTAAGAATGTCCTCTTCCAATAAGTCTGAAAGACCCAAGAATAATTCCATTATCCAACTATTAGGCCCTGAATGTTTATCATTTTGAAAGTTATGTAGTACTCCCTTTAATTTCTCTAAGGATGGAAGCAATTCAATCAAAAACACGAGCATGTTAAACATATAGATATGCAACAACTCCAACATCCTTTGACATATTCTTCAAATCTAATCTCTAATTTGCACTCTATTTGCAATACTGAAGCTCACATTCTCTCACTAAGTAACCCCTTGTATTGTACACCCTGATATTTTATCAATGATGAAAGATGTAATCAATACAAAGAACTAATCCTCATTATCTTTGAATTCATCCCCTTCTATAATAAGTACCAACTCAAGTCGATTCTAAACCATCAACACCTTGGGAAAATAGCTTGGGAAATGTCATGGTAAATTATGTGTGCACACAAGTCAGAATTTTTCACTTATAAATATCATCGTCATGATTGAACTAGCTCCCAAAGAGGATCCTCACAGGGATAGAATGGGTATCCTAGCAAGACTACTGATATCTTCACTCTGTGAATAAATATGTCACAAATATTATTCCCTAACTCATGGAGTGTGGATCCTTATTTCACCAAAATTGTAACTGAGGTTTAGGACATTGACATGTAAGCTTAGAAACTGTCACAACCATAGATGATCATACATGAAACTCAATACAAAGCATAGAATAAATCAATGCAAGGAAAATTGTGCTAACTGCTTGTCACCAACAATGCCAAGAATCACATGGACTTTAATTCAACAAGTCCAATATTTGGAATTTTTCCTTTTTCAAGTTTATGTAGAAAGAAGTCAGGGAGAGGAGTGAAATGGGCTCTAGGGCCCCAATCCTTTACATTCCCTATATAAAAATTCAGATCGCCCCTAAAAATTAATGGTATATCCTTCATATTCTAGAGCATCCTAGTATAATTTCATTTCCACACACAAGCCATAAATATTTAGTAAAAATAATATTTTCCTATCTTATGCAAGAATAGTTCCACCCTAATACTTGATACAACTGACCAAAATTTAGTACACATCAAGAACCTAGTGTTCCAACCCATCACTTGAACCCTTTGATCGACTCAAAGCATCTTAAGAAACAAATTTCCAGTCAAGAAACTTATATTCCATCACATTTGAAACAATCAACCCATCATTCAAAGTCTCCTACAAAAAATTTACATCTACTTTGGTCTTCTCCACCACTCTTCTGATGGCCAACATTTTTAACTTGTTGGCCATCCCTCAATAATTAAAGGATAGCACAATCATTTTGGGACCTATGTTGTGGTTTTCTATGCTCTAAGAACCCAAAATATAACTAATTTATTTCCTACCACAACATTAGTAGCCACACTTTTCGGTGCCTTAAAAAAAATGATTTCCTTGCTTTTCTCATCCCCTAACAACCATTAATCCACCCTTCACCCAACTCTCCAGAAAATCCTTCATACCTGGCACCTAAGCTTCCTAGCCATGTTTGAAGGCTATGTTAATGGCATCCCCCTCTCGAATCTACATCTATAGAGTACCCTAGAAGTCCCCTTTCAAAATTGGGACCCACACCCAAAGCAGTCTCCTCACCACCTGATCTCGTCCCAACAAAAGAGATATATTTAACATTTTGGGATATATCCTTCCCTTTAGATGAATTCATACTAGGGACACCAAGTGACCACCCCATAGGATTCTAGGATAATCCTAATGAAAGGTTTGAAATCAAATAACATATAGAGGAGGAAAGGAGTGAGTAGTCTTACTTGATGAATGAGAGACAAAACTAGACAAAAGACATGTCAAACTCTACCTTCCCAAAATTCAGACTTGAGCTCTCATTTCCTCTAAATCCATTGACTTCAAATAAGTAGATCTAGTTGAAAATACCAACAAGGGGTCAGACATCCTAACATTGATAACCACATCCCCACCAACTTCAAAAGGTTGAACTTTAGGTGGACACTAGAAGAAATTTTGATCAAATAACATACCTTCAGATGAATTTGTATCCAACTAAGACTTCTAATTCACCACCTTGGGACTTGTCAATGGTGACGTTGATGAAACTAAAGGATCCATAGCCTAAAAAAGTGTCATTTTTTGAACTCTACCACCATGAATGCAAGGATCCTTTTCAACATTGTCCTTTGTCTCTAGGATCTAACTATTCTCCCTTTTAATAACATTGTCTAAAGTCAATCTAACCTTTGCATGATGAGATTTTTGACATTCAATGCTCAGATCCCTCCAAAATTGGAGTCATAACTTGAGGCATTCTCTTGAATTCCCATATTTTTGGCTGGAAAGGTAATTGTAACTCCTCGATGAGATTTCCTTGAGTCTAAAAACACTGGTATCTAAATGGAACACCTTCATAATCTAATAGTTACGAAAGCTCCATTAAACCCTTTTTAATTTCATAAGCTTCACCAACCCTTCCCTTAAATCCATCATCATAAGTGTTTGATCCAAAATCATTTGACACATTTCTAAGAATGACATATTCATCGATAAGAAGAACCCTATGTTATCAACAATAGCCTTGAAGGCATCCCAAGGCCTAAATTCTATAGGTTAAATTAACAACCTAAATCGCATTGGCATTAGGTCACTCCTTTTTTTTAACATGAAAGAGTGGGATCCATAGCTACAACGAAACTAGGGTTGAATCCTACATCCACATACCTTTTAGTCTAAACTTAGCATTCTTTGAGGATTTAAAAATTACTACAAACCAACCCCTTGGAAGAAAGTAGCCTATAGGGGAATAACAAAGTATCTAGGACCATTTGAGATCAATCCATTCTTTCAAGATATTATTGTTGAAACATTGACCCCTCATGCAACCTACAATTTCATTTTAGCCATATTTACAACCTCATTAAATTTTATATCCTCACTAAGAAACAATTTCACCTAAGACCCTTTACCCTTGATGCACTTCTTCCTTTTCCTCTGGATTACCTCTTGGCCTTTCATCCCCTTGCCTTCAACAACTCCCACTCCTTGAGGCTTTGTTACAACATATAATGTGTCCTTCTCATGAGAGTAAGAGTTGAGAAGAGCTCTTTGAAAATATTTTTCACCTACCACAGAACCATTAAAGCTTATTTTTCTTGCAACTACCTCCTCAGATATCAAATTATTTAATAGGGAGGGGGACTCCAGAGATGACCTAAAATCTCCACCACTGAACTTAATCATGTTGAGAAATCTAGGGCATTAGCATTAGGTTATTTCTCTTCTATTAGTGATTTCTTGTGAATGCTTTTTACTTATTTAGATTAGGATATTCTTCTTGTTAGATTATTAGTATTCTTATTCATTAAACAGTAATGAATGCATGAACATAAATAGACAAGAGACACGACATCTAGGCTATGAGCCAAGGCCAAAACCTCTCACTCTTTGAGAGGAAACCCCACACAAATTTTTCTTATAGAGATTCCAGTTGACGAACACCAACACCAAGACCCTTGACCTAGTAGCCTCTCCAAGACCAAGGCACAAGTCATCTTCCATCTTCTCGTTCATCCTTTATCAGTTCCTTCAACTTCATATCTTTAATCATATGAGATCACTGTCATTATGTGGTTATGTCAAACTAAGGTCATTGTAATACTCCTCTTCCTCTAGTAGTAGAATTGAATCCTTATGTCTATGATAGTAAAAAACCTTCTTCAACACAATATCATGAAGGGATAGTCACATACTAGTGATCCTCTTCCTAAATGCTTCTTTGTTGTGAGATATACCGAATCACCATGTCATAATACTGAACTAGAGGTTCTTAATGATCTTCATGATATGGAACTATGACTCCTTCCAAGACAACAAACTGTGGTCTTATACAAATACCAATATCTTCCTCACTATCACTGTGATTTGTACCCAAGAGGGATCTGAATTTTCTTTATCACAGAATTGTATCCTTCAAAATTTTTCCTTCACTGATTAGGATATCCCAAACAGAGGTGATCTAAATTATTTCTGCTACTTTTTACCCAAAATCATAAAGAGACCCATGCGAACTTCACTTTTCCATCATCCAAACTGTTGACCATAGTTACCCTCCGAAAATATCAAAGGAATCTAAACTCTGAATTGTACCTTATGTGATCACCCTAGCCTTGCATATATAGTAGTTCAACTATATAATAAGCCGACATGTGCAACGAATGGTTGTATCTTCAAACTATGAGCCAACACGAGTTTGTTTACTCCTCTTTGAAGCTAACATGAAGAGAGGACTATGTGCTTGTCATTGGAGGGCTATATAGACTCATATACAATTGAAACATGCTCAAGAAGAGATCTTCATACATAAATTTGACTCTTTGACTCAATGATAAAGAGGAGTTTGTTTACTCCTCTTTGAAGCTAACATGAAAATAGGACTATGTGCTTGTCGTTGGAGGGCTATATAGACTCATATACAATTGAAACATGCTCAAGAAGAGCTCTTCATACATGACTTTGACTCTTTGAATCAATGATAAATCCTAAGGCTCTTAATGGGAGACATTAATTTATAAAATCTCTTGCTCATGAATCCCATGAAGCAAGCCTTACAATAATAATAATTGTATTCTCTTCTTTTCATCATTTACAAAATTCACAATTACATGTCATTATGAAGACTGAACCTAGTTACATTTTATAACACTATCTCTAAACCAGGGACATATTCATAATGGTACTTCGTCATTCTCAATCTAAAGAATTTATCATAAGAAGAATCATATTGGTAACTCATCTATTTAGCATCATATTTAACTAGCATTGTCACATAGCAAGGCCTTGACTAACAACTCTATCCACATGATCAGGGCACAATGTTGGTGAGATCAATGATTTATAGACACCATAATCATTGTCTCTCAAGGTACATACTCCACCCGGGTGTTCACAGAGTATGACCTAATTTTGAACTATTCTTATCTTAGGTAGACATGTAGTTTTTAACCCCATACAAAAATTACCTGCATACGAATTCTAAATCACATGAAAAAAGAAAAATGCGAGAGCATAACACATAAGACACATATACACATAGATTTCCCACTGGATCCCAAAACCGGGACTACCAGCTTGATTTTTCATTATGTTCCTTTCAAT
>APFE031648123.1:209461-220732 GCA_000404065.3 Pinus taeda
CAATACCATGGACCGAAAACATCGCGTCCAAAACCATGGACCGAAAACCATCGCGTCCAAAAAACATGTGCGAAAATCATGCACAAAACCATAGGTGGGTCCGCCCAACCTAACATAGGGTCCAAAACCAAAATTTTCCGGGGCGCTGCCCCAGACCCCATAAAGTTGGGTTACGGGTACCCCTCAAACCCCCTGTTAACTATGTGGAAAGAATATAACACAACCCAACAAGGCAGTCCTCAAAGAATATCGGTCCACTACGACTAATCTTATATTGGATGCCCTATCTCATCCTCAAAGAGAATCGGATACCAGATGTTTACCCAATCCTCCATTTTGTCTTCCCAGGTGAAGACAATATTGATGTGTTAATCTCTCCCAAGCATACATACTAGCTACCTGAAGAGCTCCTTCCTTTGATGTCATGAATTTCTTTGTCGAGGAATCTTCATCTTTTGTGGCTTCTTCATAAGGAACAAACCATCCATCACTTTCATACATGGGTCAGTCATTTCATTATTCCTTTCATCCGAAAGTGATCCATTAGTCTTCATCTAGCCTTGCTTCATGTCATGTTGCTTCCCTTGGTAGACCTCCATAAACCCATCTAGATATTTGTTCAAAAAAGAAATGAACACTTAAATAAAAATTACCTTTGTGATGGTTTTTTATCATGACATCTTCCAGTTTGCATCAACATCCTGCATACATGTTGACATATCTCCCAAATATATCCATTGTCAAGGGTCTCCATCTTTTTCAGACTTCCATCAGAGTATTCATATCTTTCCAAGAGATTTCCTAGTCAAATATTCTTCATCTTCTGGATGTTGATTGCGTTTACCATGGTTGCATATATCACAATCTCTTCCTTCCTTTCTTCACACATTTCATTTCATTCCTAGGAGCTTCCAATCAGAGTTCCTCAATTGTAGTCAACCACTTCATACTCCATATGAGGACATATTATGTTGATTTCATCTAGTGTGACCCATGCTTTCTAAGATATTTTTCATAGGAGGAGATTCCTTTCCTTTGATCACACTTCTCAAAATAGAGCAGTGGTCGAAGTTACCTGCAACCATACAACATGACTTTATAAAATAAAATACAAGCATACATACCTCATTTACCTTTAGGCCATATAGGCTTCTTTTAGTAACTTGCTTGATTGAAAAGAGTTTCAATCCCTTGATCTACTTCATATGTCATCATACCATCATCTCATGAATTCCACATGTTGGAGTTCATGATGAAACGCTTGCTTCCACTCTAGATTGGTGAATCCTCCGATGAGGACTCCATTAGAGAATCTTGCATATAACTATCCAACAGATGTATGATGAGACTTGTCCTAGATGACTTCTTCCCTTTCTTAAGTTTTCAGTGAGATTCTCAAGAGCTATATCCTTCATATTTAACTATCAGAATACTTCTTTAATGAAACAAAATTGTTCACTATCTTCCTTTTTATTTCCCTTCTTAAGCTTAGGAAAATCTTTCTTGTATAACATTGATTCTTAGCTATGTTCTTCTTTCCTTTTAGCAAATTTATAAATACTTTTTTCCCTAAACATGTCTTCTTCTATGTTGAATGGGATGTCTTTCTTATCCCCATAAAAATTTGTTACCTTGTTCCTTAGTTAGTGCATTTAGAACAATGATGATTATCTCCTTATCATCTCTCCCAGATCTTGTAGTTAAGATCCTATGAAGATATCCCTTCATCCTTTGATACCTTTAATTTGTAGATCAGATCTAAGTGATATGACCTTTCTTTATCGCATCTTTAGAGAATAGTTTATCATATATCTCTTAGATGTTTCCAATCATGCTATATAGGAATGAGGGATCTTTGATTGATCTCATAAGAATCCTATGAGCCCTTTGATCCCTTTCCATGTATTTAGAGGATACCTTTTCATTGGTATGCTCAATAAATTCACTTTCTTCGAGGATTATGTCTATCCTCCTTTTACATGCAAGGAATTTCGATGACCAAACCAACTTATAGATCTCCTTGTAAAACGAAGTCATTTTTACCAAATTTGACTATAGAATGAAAGATACTTACTTGACAAGTGAAGATGAAACCTTCAACTTGATTACTTTGATCATGTTTGGAGAAGATGTATTAATACTCCTTTTGGATGATCTTTTTCCAAATGAAAAAACCTTCTTCAATAAAGGACATTTATCTTTTTATGATGTCAACGTCATTAGATCTAGCTTGATTTGTTGATGGCGATTAATGAGAATATTTTGATGCTTCCTTGGATGATATTATTGAAGGACAAGGAAGGGATCCTTGCTTCAATGAGAGGGAAATTCACTTATATCTTTTGAAGATGATGACAATGCCTTCTATCCTTCTTAGTCTTCAACATACTTCATCTTCGTGGTGGTGAACGAGTGCAGATTGGAAATGTTTCTAGGGTCTCCAAGATGATGTGATCTTAGTCCTAGAAATGATTCTCTTAGATGTCTATAATTGGGATGCCTTGCTTTGTAGGCCTCTTCATCTTGATGAGGGTATTTTTTGTCTTTTATAGCATCTAATATTCTTGTTGGTGTATACTTCTGGCTGCTTTAATTTGTATATCTATTTGCCTTGAGTAGAAATAAGGTTTGGCCTTGATTGATGATGCAAACACTTCTTCTGAAGTAGATCTTCTTCTCTGATCTAGGTTTTTATTCTTCAATGTAGATCTTTGAACTTTCTCTTTGATATTCTTCAACTTGCTTTGATGCCAATGTTCTTGAGATTCAATCCTTGAGTGTCCCTTATTGAGATTCCCTTTCCTGACTTTGACACCTTAGCTCTAATACCATGTTGAGAAATATACGGTAATATCATTAGGTGATTTCTATTCTATTAGTGATTTCTTGTGAATGCTTCTTACTTCTTTAGATTAGGATCTTCTTCTTTTTAGATTATTAGTATTCTTCTTCATCAAATAGTAACCAATGCATAAACATAAATAGACAAGAGACACAACATGTAGGCTATGAGCCATGGTCAAAACCTCTCACTCTTTGAGAGGAAAACCCATACAAATTCTTCTTATATAGATTTCAATTGATGAATAACAATACCAAGACCCTTGACCTAGTAGCCTCTCCAAGACCAAGACACAAGTCTTCTTCCATCTTCTCGTTCATCCTTTATTGGTTCCTTCTACTTCAGATCTTTCATCATATGAGATCATTGTCATCATGTGGTTTTATCAAATTGAAGTCATTGTAATACTCCTCTTCATCCAGTAGTAGAACTGAATCCTTATGTCTGAGATAGTACCAAGACCTTATTCAACACAATATCACAAAGGACTAGTCACATAATAGTGATCCTCTTCCTGAATGCTTCTTCACTGTGAGATATGCCATAATACTGAACTATAGGTTCTTAATGATCTTCATGATACATAGTTGTGACTCCTTCCAAGACACCAAATTGTGGTCATATACAAAGACCAATTTCTTCCTCGCTATCACTGTAATTTGTACCCAAGAGGGGTCCGAAATCGCTTTATCATAGAATTGCAGCCTTCAAACTTTTGCCTTCACTGAGTAGGATATCCAAAATGGAGGTGATCCTAATATCTTTCTTCTACTATTTACCTGAAATCATAAAGAGACCCATCCAAACTTCACTCTATCATCATATGAACTATTGATTGTAGTTACCCTCTGAAAATGTTAGAGGAATCTGAACTCTAAACTATACCTTTTGCAATGATGCTAACCTTGTATATATAGTAGATCGACTATATAATAAGCCGACATGTGCAACGAATGGGCGTGTCTTCAAACTATGAGCCAACATGAGTTTGTTTACTCCTTTGAAGCCAACACGAAGAGAGGAATGTGTGCTTGTCATTAGAGGTCTATATAGACTCATATACAATTGACACATGCTCAAGAATAGTTCTTCATACATAAATTTGACTCTTTGACTCAATGATAAATCCTAAGGCTCTCGATGGGAGCGATTAACAAATAAATTCTCTTGTTCAAAAAACCCATGAAGAAAACCTTATAATAATAATAATTTTATTCCCTTCTTTCATCATTTACAAAAGTCACAACTACATGTCATTATGAAGACTAAAGTTATCGGGAAATCTAGTGTCCACTCGGAGCTGCTAGTCCCACTAAGACTCATAGCTATCTTAGAAACAAACAAACAAAAACTACTTTTGCTTTCCTTTATGAGAAGTAGATAAGAGGGGAACAAAGGACACCAACCTCAGTCTTGCACTTGGTTCCTTGCTTGGTTCCTCTCCCTTTTGATAGATCTTTGTCTCTCCTCCTTCATCTCCCCAGCTTCAAAGAGCACCTGTGGAATCAAAGCAGCATAATACTATCAAAGAACATAGATCTACAATCATAAATAATACAGGACTAGATATATATTGACCACACAAATGCACATATCATCAAACATACAAGCATGAGGATGAAAACTTGAATAGCTTTATTAATATCAAGAATAGAAAAGAGGATTACAACCAATTGTTCTGAACCAGTGTCATCCTCTCAGCATGAAATCCCTTCTTCACCTAATGAAAAGCTTAGATCACCCAACACTATGATGTTGCACCAGGAAACCAACAGCACTTCCTTACAAGATACAAGATTCCAGCCTCTGGATCTCTGTGATGAGGGATCCATATATAGATGATTACAGGGGGGTGAGCACTTCTGTGATTTGATTAGTGTCTCTCTCTATATTTTTGATTCCACTTGGAGATTGATTATCTCTTACCATCCTTTGGTGAATTCAGAGAGGCAAGTTCTCCGGAGAAGTTTCTGGAATGTCCTTGATGATCCACCTGCAAAACTTTCTTTCCATTGTCTCTCTCGCCCATCACACCCTATAGAAGGGAATTCTAGTATGCATCACACTTTTTACACTGAGCAGGTGAGATGCATTGCACCCTCTGCACTAGGCAACCTGTATGGTCCAGTTTTGACCAGTTCTTAGCAGTTTTCTATGGAGAACTTCTAGGAGATGATGTAATCAACTGACCTTGTTCCTTTAGGGCATGAAGCAACACTTTTAGGGACTTAGGAGCCCTTGGTTTATGGACATGTATGATTTTGGGTTGAAGTGCCCAAAAATGTCTATAACAGTTGCCCCCTAAAGCATGAGGTCGTTAATCTTTTGATGTCGGGTGAAATGCTTTATCATGAGGATCCGAAGTTTTTTCGAGCTAGAAGGCGACCTATAATAGGATACAATACAATACATTATCTTCAAAATATTTTTCATGATCTAGCTGAGGTGGGCATTCCCATGCTCAGCTTTATAAATTCATTTTCATGCACATAGGACAGAAAACCATCTGTGTAGCAGACTGATGATTCGGATGCAGTCATCATCCTTTGATTCGGATGATCATCTGTTCGATAATGGTGTACATTTGATGTCTTTATATTCCTGAATACATTGTAGCCCGGATGGATGAAACTAGATCCGGGGTCTTCAAACTCGTTCAATCTTCACTTGGAGTACATGTCGATCCATGTGAAAGATGTTCTGGAGTCGAACATGGAAAGACATCGCTTGATTACCAGCCAATGATGTAAGTTGTTAATAGGTGCGGGAGGAATCACCCATAATGATGATGACCCTTAAGGTACTACAGTACAATTCACGTGGTGTGAAAAAGGGACTTGGCATCAAACACCACGTAAAATCTTTCAGTCGAAGGCCATTGATGTAAACCTGTCACCGAATGTGAGAAACTTGCCATTGTGGCATGCAAGATTCAAAGTACTAAAAGGGTTGTTCCTAGGTCGACTTCTTGGATAATGAGCTGATGTTGACAAGAAGCAATCCGTCGTAGGAGGGCCTTAATAAATCCCACATCTACGACATGGAATGGAGCAAATGATTTTGGAGGTGAAAACGATCTGATGATACAAGTTGAGAGTGGCGGTCATGAAAGAATGGAGCGTGAATTTATTGCAGCGGATGAGACACAGGTGAATTCTCTGAGCGACTTCTCTTGAACATAACGGCGACACTGAAAATGGATTGGTAGTGTTAACCCAAAATATGGATGGTATGATGTACCAATGGTGATATGACTGGTGAACAGAATAACCCAACCTGTCTCGGACGTGGAGTGAAAGTGTCATGTTCAAGAGCGACTTGCTACCAATAAAGTTTCTTCAAGTTTTCTTCCCAATTTTCCCCAGTCATTGCTGACCAGTACCTCTTTATTTTTATCAAGCTTGAGGAGGATAACATATGCTTTCTCTATAATTCACCCTTCAGGCAAACCCGTCGCTATGTTTTAACGAGCCTAGCGACAGTGAAACTCGTTCTCATCCATTTGGACAAGTTTGTCGCTATTGATTTTAACAAGTTTAATGACAATGATAACTCAGGCTTTTTTCAATTTTAGAGAGTCTGAAAAGGGACAGAAAGGAAACTCCACTAATCCTTTTTCGTCATATAATCTCTTAAGTCTAAAAAAGTATAAAATAATATGAAAGGGATGAAATTTCGATAGTTTTAACAAGCCGAACAAGACAAGCGCTCGATATTTTTGTGTAATAATCTCTCAGGTCCAAAAACATTAAAATCTAGAGGAGGGATAGCACTTCCGGTAGCTTTAACGAGCTAGAGAGGCCAATTGCTCGGCAATCTTTTCATATTTTATGAGTCAAATAAAAAGAGCTTAAAGGAGACTCGTTTTTTGAGGAATGAGTGATAATTTCAGGTAGTAGCTGGTTCCAGGTAAGGTTTGGAATTTTCCAATCACGACAGTGTCACAAGGATGGCTAACAAGATCACTCGTCGTAGATGTTCCTCAAAAAGGGTAAACAATCAAATGGAAGCATATGATTGGCCAAAAACAGAGTGGAGGTGATGATGAGAACACGAGCAAGGCTCAGAAGCTCATGATAATGCATTCACAATGGTTATTTACCGGAGATTGGTTCATTTTTTAAATGAGCTTAAACTCTGGGGGAAACATTTCCTCATTGCTTAGGTTTAATTTTTAATGAGCTTGAACTTCGCGTAAAATTGCTTGTGGCAGGTTTATTTTTTAACGAGCTTGAACCCTATGGTAACATTGCTCGTGATAAGTTTGCATGCCCCTAGCATAATAACACAAATCGAGGTGCATGCCCCCCAAGCTTCATTGCATTCAACACGATGTTTGGAATGAAGCTTTACCTTCGAGATCTTTGAAAGACTCGACTTGGATTTTACGAGATCGTAATCAAAGACTCGATTTGGAAAGGGAGTTGTTTCATTTTTTAATGAGGTTGACACAATATGAGAACCATCCTTAGAATTCATCGTATTTTGAGTATTTGATAGAAAATCAAAAACTGAAGGATGATTAAGGTCACTGGAATAATCTTCGTGGTAATTCGGAAGATGGGAACAATGGTGGTGATCTTCCCTTAGTGCCTCTTCTATCATCATTAATTGAATGATTCCTTTGTCTGTAGAATCTACATGCAACCAAGGATTGAAGCGGTGCTATATTCCTTAGACCTATCTATCCAAACACTCGATGAGTGTTGATTTGGGTTTGCCCCCCAAGCCAAGAAAATTGATTGCTACTATATTTCTAAAATGGCGATGATCCATGCTGTCAAAATGTTCAGGAATCTTCTAAATCCAGAAGATTTCATATTGCAGGTTCCCACCATGGCCACTTCCGCCAGATTGTTTGGAGGTGGTAGGGAAAAAGTACCCATCAATGTAGGGTCTTTTAGTAGGCCTATTCCGATATTTTGAAGCGATTGAGGGCTTCTGTGGATCATCGGAATGCTTCCCGTAACTTGTGAACCATTGGGGAGAAATGTTTGTTGGTCGATGATTGTAATTCCTCCTTGAAAAGGAAATGCAATCTTTCTGAAGTATGTCAACACAACAGTAGCCATAGCATAAATCCAGGGCCTTCTCAGTAGGATGTTGTAATCAAGGTTTTTGTCGATAACTTCAACATCAATTTCTACTATTTTTCCCCCCAGTTCGACTTGCAAGTTACTCAATATCCCATATCGTGTGTATGTTCATCCATCAAATGCTTTTAATGTCATCGACGATCACGACAAGGGTGGAGATCCTAAAGTTTTCCAGCAACTCATCGACATAATACATGTAGATTCCCCCTCATCAATAATTGTTCGATGGACAGTTTTGTTGAGGGCTTTCACTTGAATAAGGAAATCTAGTTGAGCTGGTAACTGAGGGTCATACCATTTGTGATTAAAGGCCACAAGAATGGAATCTGTTGGGTCAATCCCACCTATCGCTGATAATAAAGCTTGCTTTTGGGAGGGGAAATTTTGCAGTACCTCAAGTGTTGACATAGCGGACGGTGATTGGGCCAGATCCTGCACTATATTATAATGATGTGCTACTCTAGTATGAGGATTAAATGTTGATTTGTTTAATACTCCCTTTGGTGGCTTTATCGTTAGCTCAGGAATGATGGGTGGCACAACTTCGGTCGAAGTTGTTATCGAATTACTAGGTTTATCAGTAGCCTTGTTGTTCGATAGCTGTGGATTCCTGTAATCTTTATTCCTTGTCGATATCAAAGCATCATTTTGCTGCTTCAAAACAAACAACATTAGCACTGGGGCTCGGGAAGCATTATTACTAGAAAACAGATTGGTTCCTGGGTTTAGAAACAGATCAGTCAATACTGCTGAAGTTTTTGAATTCTTAAAGAATTTCTTAATCTCAGCTTTATGTGGACAATCTATTGTCTGATGATCCTCATCGCATATCTGACACCCCGAAGGAGGTTTCCTTTGCCCAGAAGGGTTTGCAAAAGATTTTTCAGGAGACAACTCCTCCTGTTTCTTCTTTTTCCCTTTCTTTTTCTTCTTGACCCCTGGTTGCTTTCGTTCTTTGCTTTTGTCAGTTGACATAGCATTAACCTCTGAGGCGAGAAGTTCTTCATTTGCATTTTGACTTGAAACCGTATGGGCCTTCTTTGACGTAGCCTTTATGGTTTTCATGCTAGTACCTATCATGCCATCGCTGGCATGAGAGTCTTTGTTTGATTTATGAGGGGGAGGAACGGAAAATTCTGGTCTAAGAGCATCAGGGATTTTATCGTAGAGCATGTCAGACTGTGTATAGATCAAGTCTAGATATTGTGCATGAGCAATAACTTGCTCTTCAATGATGACTCCTCCCTTTGCCACATCTTCTGTAATAGAAGGTAACAATGACTTAATAAACCATTTAGCGAACAAATGATCAGGAACATATGTTTTTACCATTCTACGATGACGTTGCCACTCATGAATATGATCGGGTATGTGAGTGGCCGTCATTTGTTTGAAATTGGTAAGAAGTTCTATTCCCGTTTCATACCTT
This sequence comes from Pinus taeda, assembly GCA_000404065.3. Taxonomy (NCBI): domain Eukaryota; kingdom Viridiplantae; phylum Streptophyta; class Pinopsida; order Pinales; family Pinaceae; genus Pinus; species Pinus taeda. The sequence goes on from APFE031648123.1 coordinate 218,829, forward strand.
ATGGGTAACTGAAAATGGATTAAAAAGGTTGTGGCTAGGGTATTGAAGTTTTCAAATGAAGCTCTAGGCAATTCGATATATCATTTTGCTACCAGACCAGTTAACGTTCTTTGAAAAAGGAGAAGCCTGATCGAATCATCATTGAGAGTGTTTGATGAACACCACAAATGAAAAGTCATCACATGATTCGATGGGTCTTCACCTGGATTTCCATTAAATTTAGGAATATCTGATGGAAGTTTATGTGGAATCGCTGGCCACCAAGGGGCGTAGGAAATTGGATTGTTCGTTAGTCGATTTAGATCTAGTAACTCTAAAGTCACCACGAAAGGCAACCGTTGATTCAGGCTCGGTGAAGCATACCAAGGATAAGGTGGAATTGCCTGAGTAGTTGGTCTTTGCATACTAGCATAATGCATTTGATGCTGGTAACTTTGGTAAGGTTGATGGGCATGACCATTATGATATGATTGATGTTGACCGTTTTGAATGTACGGCTACCCATTACTTACAAATACTCGTTGCTCAGATCCTTGGTAAGCCTGTTGGAATTGCGCTTGTTGGTATTGTACCAGCCATGGTTGTGAAACCATGAGCTGTTGTCCAGTACTGAATTTTTGACCAAGATGAGGGGTAATGGTCCCCATTTGAACCTGGGTCATTCCACTAGTCGGTGATTGTGGTTGTGTCGCAAGGACAAGAGGTTGTTGTATTACGACTCAAGGAACCTGAGGTTGGCATACAATAGGCAACGCTTGTACTTGCAACACCATCACAATAGCTGGCGTAGTGGGGATATTTGACATAGGTAAACTTTCTTGCATCGAGTATACAACTCTTGGTTATTGAGGCAGTACCGGCACCCATCCGCTAGATGTAATTCCATCATACCCTGAATTCTGTTGTGAACTCTCGTATGGTTGCTCTCCTAGAGGAGACAATGAAAGGGTATACTGACCTCCATACGGTGGTAATCCAGTGCTCAAAGGAATGATTTGCCTTTGGGGACCAAATTGCCAAAATTAACACTGCGAAGGATCAATTTGTTGAGACTCAACATAAGAGATTCTAGATATTGTTCTGGATGAACAAACAGGAACATTCCATACTGTCGAAGCAGCCCCTGGATGGATTCCATCCAACGATTGAGAGCTAGTTGGGACAGATGGCATGTCGGCGAACATTGTCGGAGTAGCAGCAGGGAGTTCTGTCGTTGCTGTGTTGGATGACACAGTCATAGATGTTGATGGTTGTTCAGACATATTTAGTCTATCCAAAAGATTCCTTAGTGATTCTTCAGGAACTTCCGATGGTGGGAGACTAACTTCTGTTGAAGAAGGATATAGGGTGATCTCAACCCCAAATTGTGATGGAGCGTTAGATGGAGGATCCTCCACAATATCTTCTATGGAAATCTATCTAGGTGGAAGAGGTAGACTGTCAGGTCCGTAAAATATTTCTGGTGCTAAAGAAGGTATAGGTTCTGTAGCGACTGATGTTTGGGGAGTAACACCTTCCGAATCAGCTATAGATGGAGCCGGTTTGGGAATAGAAGTGTTTACCGTCACACTAGGATTAGTTTTAATGTCCTTTTGTGGCTGCGGAATTTCTTCTGTAGAGGCAAGGATACCAGAAATGTTCGGAGTAACCGGAGTCTCTCAGGATGTCGGAGTACTTGCTCCAACCAACCTAGGGGACTTCGATCCGGTCAAATGAGTTCACTTTGTCCGGAATAGTTTCGTTTCTGGAGTCAACGATGGTTGACTCATAAGCCTCCGTGAACGATGGGGTTTTGATTGACTTTCTTCCACGATTGCGGATTACTCGATCAACTCAAAATAATAGGGGAAAATGATTCCGAATTAAATGAATTTTAGACGCTTTGACACAACTTGTTTTTTCAA